>SJYO01046538.1:47071384-47188464 GCA_006410555.1 Capra ibex
TTTTTTTTTTTTTTTTTTCATAAAATTTTTGTTTTTTTTTTTTTTTTTATATCATTATTATCCAATATCTTTATTTTTAATCTCCTCTTTATCTTCTGAATTGTTAATTTTTTTTAATCTTTTTTTCGTTTTTCTTTTTTTTTTCCTTACTAAAATTTTTATAATTTTTATAGACCGGGAAAGACCACATTACCCGGCACACCCTAGTGAAGGTTCCACCAAGGGAGACAAATTGAAGAAGACAAACGACCGGAAAATCCGAGTGTCAACGCGACACCCCTCCCCCCGACGACGATTGTTTATCGTGACAGCACACGTGCGTCATAGAGACGGGCCGAACTGGACAGGAAAGAACGCCGCGTGTTTGACGAGGTCGAGATCCTACGAGTCGGCCCTTGGCAGACCCCGACCGGGATCCGACGCACGTGAAGGGGCCAGGTTCGGCGAGTCCAAGCCGCGAGTCCGTCGGGAGTCTCCGTGTCTAAGCCGACCTTGACGCGAAACACGGGAAGGGTCCAGGCTCATCGAGTCCTCAAACCGCTCGCACTAGCGGCGTCGAACAGTGGAAAAGACGGCGACGACGAGTCGAAAGACCCGCCTGGCGACCGCGTGGGGCACGCCATCTAACACTGACAGGTCGTGGGGGTCTTCAGAATAGTTTCCTCGAACGAACGTCAATCCAGGGCTCAGACGTTAACGGGGAAAGGTCAGGAACGCCGAGACAGACGGACAGGGGCCGCCCCCTACCAGACGTCGGCCGAAAAAGGCAAGGCAGGAAACAAGACACGAGCCAGGACCGCCACAGAATACAAGCTCGAAAAGCGCACCATCGATAGGGTGTCAGACCAAACGATCGGGTGCAATCTACCAAGACCAACGCGCGCCCCGCAAGGACGGGCTAAGAATGTTTCGAGACGTCGGGCGTGGAGGGCACGCAGGGACGGGACGGGGGTGAAGGGTCACCGCCTACGTCCGCAGACACGACGAAAAGGCGACCCCCTCAATGACAACCCGAACATTAGACAACCAAAATTAATAAATAGATAAAAAGGAAGGACAATACAACGGGAGACACAAAGGTTCCGAGCGGTGTCTGAGCCGTCCCTCTCACAAAGGACCACAAACCTTTGGAGAGAAGAATTTTAAGGGAAGGGCCCTGCCCGAAGGGAAGGGCCCTGCCTCGAGGGAGGGGTGGAGGAAACAGAGGAAAAGCAGAAAATATAAAAAAGGATGGACAAAAACTTCTGTTACTAGACGAAAAGACCAACGGACTACAGGAGACGGTCGGATGTCTTCAACAAAACACTTCAAACGAGCCGTAACTTTACAAGAAAACTCCTTAAACACTCCCTCTTTCACCAGAACGGCAGGATAAGGAGGCGGTAGAAATATTGACGAGAGACTAAAAAATGTAATTGATTAAGTTATTAACTGTACCAAATCAACGATTCAGTACAGATTGAGACTGTTGGGGTACCTGACATTGGGAGGTCCGAGGAGACAGGTACCCTAAAGGGTCCGTTCTTATGACCTCACCTAACGGCAAAGGAAGAGGTTCCTTAGAAGGGTTGGGTCCCTAGTTTGGACCTAGAGGACGTAACCTCCGTCTAAGAAATGGTTGACCCTGTGGTCCCTTCTACATGAATGTTTCAGGTTAAAATCTCCATTCAAATTCCTTTATACACTGTCCCTTAAAAGAGGATAATTTCTCTCTTTTCCCACTCCCTGTTCTCTCTCCCCTCCCCTCCCCTCTTGTCTTTTCTCGTCTGTCACGAGGTTATTCTGATTATTATTGACTCTATGGTGTCCCCCTCTGGCCCGAGTTAAGGACCCCACCCTTCTAGGGGATCTCTTCCCTATCCGATAGATGAGGTCTACACGTGTCAAGGACCGGTAGACTAAAAGAGAATGTCCGGAGAAGGAAGGTAGTGTCGGATATTACCCCCGTCCACTTCCTTTGATAGTACAGGAAGTCGGAAACGTCATTCCATCTCTTCTTTTGTTTTGATATCCAATTAGATCAGGCAGTTATGTTCTTATTTTTAAGTTTGGACGCACGAGTCAGTGTAGGTTTAGAAACGTTGGGGTACCTGATTTCGGACGGTCCGAGGAGACAGGTACGTTAAAAGGTCTGTTTTTATGACCCAACCCAACGGTAAAGGATGAAGTCTCCCAGAAGAGGTGGGTCCCTAACTTGGATGTAGAGGAAAAGAAGACGTAACCGTCCACCTAAGAAATGGTGACTCAGTGGACCCTTAGGGGGTTTAGGTGAATGCGATGGAGATTATTAACGTCTAATTTCTTTTGGTCGATATGGAAATGAAGTTATCTATGTTTTTCCATAAGTTATATTAAGTCCTATACAAGTACTAAGTTCGTTTTCAAATCGTTTGACTATTATTTTCCCTTTATTCAATGTAAGTATTTTCTACTCATTGTGTTTACCTCTCGTTAGACTTTAGTTCAATTTACGTGTGGTGTTTAACCCCCTACTTATTTCTCGAGTGGAGTCTATACAAGTAAAAGTCACCCAGAGCCCTCTCATCTCCTGTCACTGCTAAGTCGACGTCCCCGTCTTTCTTCTGTCCCAGTTCTGTGGACCGGACGGTGTGTCAAGGATGTAAGTGGAGGGTTGGTACAGCCGTCCGGTCGACCCCCCATCGGAGGCATGTCGTAGGGGAGTCTGGAACTTTTCCCTTCCTGGATCACCTTCGTGGTGGACAGGTAAAAAGTCAAATTTTAATAATGTCCCGAATTTGGATGGTGAAGACTGAATCACTTTTAAAACAGATAACTAAATTTATCTAAATTTATCCTGAAGGGACCACCGAGTCACCATTTCTTAGGTGGACGGTTACGTCCTCTGTACCCAAGTTAGGGACTACCCCCTTCTCAGGTGTCCGACGTCTCGTTGATTCGGCGACCCGGTGTCGATAACTCGGACACGACACCTCGGGGTGTCGGTGCTATTGGTTTCGGTCACATGGGATCTCGGTCCCGAGACGTTGTCTTCAGGGGTGTCACTCTTCGGAGCGTGACTTTGATCTCGTCGGGCACGAGAGGTGCTCTCTGTTCGGGTTTGTCGTGGATGCTGGGTCGTGTCGGTTTTTCTTTATAGTTATTTATTTTATTTGTCTAAGTTAAACACAGACAACTAAAGATAAAACAGATAACTAAATTTATTATGTTTGTCTTTGGATTGTTGTCGACTGACTTCTTGTAGTTTCCTATTATGATAACGTAATTTTAAGCGTCGTCTTATGTGTTGACATAAGAAATACAAGAAGTCAAAAGGATCGTTTTGACAAATGGGTGACTCCATTCCTTAAATGTCCTTCGGTTCATTTTTCCTACCGCTTGAAATTCCATTAAATTTTTTTTTTTCTGACTTCACCTGACGTCAAAGAGTTTTTCCTGAGAATCATTCACAGAAGACTACTGTCTTTTCATACTTACTGGCAAGTTGAGGACCGACACCGTATTCGACCCACTCGGATCTCTTTAGTTGTCAGGAGAGTTTAAGTCCTGGTGGAGTGGTTGGACCCTGAGTCGAAACGAAGAACAAAGGACACAAATTACGTCCAGTGTGGCAATAGTGCTCTATTGATCCTCTGAATTTATTTGGTGGGTCACTTTTCTTGTGTCACAGAAAATTTATGTTGTCGACAATGTAAAGAAGCCGCCAATCATGGATCGTGAAACGATTGAGGAGATGATTACTGCGGCGGAGCTTAGGAGCCTAGTTAGAGTACTTCGTCTGCAATGCGTATCGGAAGAAACGTCTGCTCACTGGACTAAGACGAGGTGTAATCAAGAGGGCGGGTGTCATGTACACCGCGTCGCCCCTTGACTGTTCCAGAGAGACCAAGGCCTCGTCCCGACGGGTCGTGTGGACGAGTGCGAGCCGGTCGCACTGCTGGCGACAGGCGGGTCACAAGGGGGCAGTCTACGTCCGCTCCGGCCCATAAGCGTGGGTTGTGCCTGGTTCGGGGACGAGGATTGCCTAGAGTCGAGGTGGACGCGACCTCGGATGGACTCGGCTTGACCCTTGTGGCGTGGGTGGAAGGGTTACGATTCCAGGTTCGGTCTGGCCCCGTGACGCCCCAGGGCGGACCCGTAATCCCGCCGGGTCCTGAAGGACGAAGGCGGAGGCGGTGTTATTCCGGCGAGAGTGGTTTCGAGCTCCGGCGAGCTCCAGGCCAACACGACGGATCGAGAGCGTGGACGGCCATTGACTCTTTGAGGTGCTTGAAGAGTGGCCTGGACGTTTCCGCCTGTTCTTCTCTGGTTCCGACGTGTACACGTCTCCCTCGGGCGCCTCTGGTCCTCGCGACACCCCGCCTCTTTCTGATGTGAAGGGTAGGAGGCGCGCGAGGGACACTGAGACTTGCCTCGATAGTCCAAGAACTACGTCTCATCCTTATGCCCTATTTACACACAGGGTCTCAGGACCAAGAGTCTCCGGGGTCTACCCCACACAGAGGTGTGACGACCAGAATCCGGCAGAGATATGGACCGAATCCACTTCCAAGTTCCTGTTTTGACCTTTTCAAGTACCTACTTTGGTAAGAGGTTTAACGATCTTCAGACCTCTTTTATAAGAGGATTACCTTATGTTAAAAGATAGAGAGGTAATTAGTTGGACGAACGGTAGTACATCTAAAGGAAACATTTCCTGTTTATCGCAGAAAAAATTTTTCACTCCAATGATCAATCAGTGTTAACTTGTCTGAAGAAAAAGTAAAGAACATTAAGACATTGGTCAATCCTGATGTGTCCCGGGACGATCTGTGTTTTCCGAAAAGGACAGGGAACTCAAAAATCGTCCTTTTTCCGTAGTCGGAGGTTTCGGAAAGGACTTAAGGTTTCCCGTCTAAGCCTGTTAATGACCGTTCCCTACGTTCCATCTTCTTTACACCTCGTCAGTTTTTTGTTACCACTTAATGAAACGACATGTGACCTTTGATTGTGTTGTAATGTTTCGTTGATATGAAGTTATTTTTACTTTTTTTTTTTCTAATTTTTCTTATCACGTCGATTTTTCATCTCTGGACCAAGGAGGAATTCTCTATATGTCTTATCGAATAGAAAGTTAAGAATACTTCCTTGATTCCGTCGTTGGGTCCACCTCCTACCGTTGAAGTCCACGTCTTCCACTCGGGGCTTGTGGTGTGACAATCGAGTGGTGGTTGGTTTCGTTGCGTGTGACACGGAAAACGGACTGGAAACGGATATTTTTGAGAATGGGGGTGGGGTCTATTATGTCTTCTAATTCAGAAGTCGTGTGCTCGGTGGTCAAGAGCAGGAAATCGGAATCGTCATTTTGACGAGGTTTAGGGTCGCAAAACCAAAAAACCGAAGTCATAAGTCGTCCGTGTCCTTAAACATAAACCGTCCCTAAAAGATGTTTTTTAAAGAACTTGAGGTTTAAGATTTAGATTTACAGTGGGAAAACAACAACGACAACAAGTCATCGATTCGACACGGACTGCGAAACACTGGGGTACCTGACGTCGTGTAGTGTGAAGAGACAGGAGGTGATAAAGGGTCTCAAACGAGTTTAAGTACAGATAACTCAACCATTACGGTAGGTTGGCAGAGTGGGAGACAATCGGGAAGAGGAGAACGGAATTCAGAACGGGTCGTAGTCCCAGAAAAGGTGACTCAGTCAAGAAGTGTAATCCACCGGTTTCATAACCTCGAAGTCGAAGTCGTAGTCAGTAAGGTTACTTATAAGTCCCAACTAAAGGAAATCCTAACTGACCAAACTAGAGGAACGTCAGACTCCCTGAGAGTTCTCAGAAGAGGTTGTGGTGTTATGCTTTCGTAGTCAAGAAGACACGAGTCACAAGAAATACCAGGTTGAGAGTGTAGGCATGCACTGATGACCTTTAGGGTATCGAAACTGATCTGTTTAGAATCAACCATTTCACTACAAAGACGAAATATTATACGACAGATACAAACAGTGTCAAAGAGAAGGTTCCTCGTTCGTAGAAAATTAAAGTACCGACGTCAATGACAGGTGTTACTAAAACCTCGAGTTCTTTTAATTCAGACAGTGACGAACGTAACAAAGGGGTAGAAAAACGGTACTTAACTACCCTGGTCTACGGTTATAGAATCAAAAAACTTACCATTCAAAATTCGGTCGAAAAAGTGAGAGGAGAAAGTGACAGTAGAAATCAAGGGGAAAGCGAAAGACGGTATTCCTACCACAGTAGATGTATAACCTCAGACAACTATAAAGAGGACCTTTAGAACTAAGATCGAACACTAAGTAGATCGGACCGTAAAGAGTACTACATGAGACGTATATTCAATTTATTCGTCCCACTGTTATATATCGGAACTACATGAGGAAAGGGTTATAACTTGGTTAGGTAACAAGGTACACACTAAGAGTGACAACTAAGAACTGGACGTATGTCCGAAGAGTCCTCCGTCCAGTCCACCAGACCATAAGGGTAGAGAAAGTCTTAAAAGGTCAGACAATACCATGACTCAACCGGGTTTCCGTTCTCTACGGTTAAACTCGTCCGTCACTTCTAAGGGGTTACTTGTACGGGTTCTTTACACCTTTACTATTTTATAGATCAGACACATTTGTAAATCTTTATTTGATGATTGTCCTTAACCGTAGTCAAGTCAAGTCAAGTCAAGTCAGCGAGTCAGCACAGGCTGAGAAACGCTGGGGTACTTAGCGTCGTGTGGTCCGGAGGGACAGGTAGTGGTAGAGGGCCTCAAGTGAGTCTGAGTGTAGGTAGCTCAGGTACAACGGTAGGTCGGTAGAATAGGAACCAGTAGGGGAAGAGGAGGACGGGGGTTAGAGAGGGTCGTAGTCTCAGAAAAGGTTACTCAGTCGAGAAGCGTACTCCACAGGTTTCATGACCTCAAAGTCGAAATCGTAGTAAGGAAGGTTTCTTTAGGGTCCCAACTAGAAATCTTACGTGACCAACCTAGAGGAACGTCAGGTTGCCTGGGAGTTCTGAGAAGAGGTTGTGGTGTCAAGATTTCGTAGTCAAGAAGCCACGAGTCGGAAGAAGTGTCAGGTTGAGAGTGTAGGTATGTGTTGGTGTCCTTTTTGGTATCGGAACTGATCCGCCTGGAATCAGCCGTTTCATTACAGAGACGAAAACTTATATGATAGATCCAACCAGTATTGAAAAGAAGGTTCCTCATTCACAGAAAATTAAAGTACCGACGTCTGTGGTAGACGTCACTGGTTACCCTTTTTCATTTTCGATTGTCTTTTACTATGTTTACTTTTGTTTATGTGTTAGTTCCTTCTCGTTTCTTTTATTCTTTCCACTATTTCACTAAAATGTGATCCTCTGCGTATTCATTTCTCATTACATTTTAACAGTATATCAAGTCGTTACATTTGGGGTTCATACATTGGTTTTTAACGTTTCATTTACAAATGACATTACCCTCACCTTCTTCCTTTCGATTTGTCTCTAAATATTATTTTACCTTAGTTGTCTATTACACATTTTACTTCTTTAGTCCTCCGTGGTGAAATTTTGATTATAGTTTTACTACAAATTTCTACTTATGTTCTTTTGTGTCGATTTTTCTAACTTCCACGAAAGATTAAAGACATCTTGTTCTCTTTCCTTCTCTCTCTTTCTCACACCCCGATATCTGACACTAAAAACAACACAATAAATTAATGTGACCTAATTTGTAAAATTTTAAGATTGACCTCCTATTAACGAAATGTTACAATACAATCAAAGACGACATATTGTTTCATTTAGTCGACATTCATATGTATATAGGGAAGGGAGATCTCGGAGGGATTATGAGGGGAGGTAGGGTGGGGAGATCCAGTAAAGTCTCGTAGTTCGACTCGAGGGACACAATGCGTCGACGAAGGGTGATCGATAGATACAATGTGTACCACCACTTATATAGACCCCGAAGGGTCCACCGAGTAACGTCATTTCGGACGGTAACGTCGTCTGTACCCAAGTTAGGGACCCAGCCCTTCTAGGGGACCTCTTCCTTTACCGTTGGGTGAGGTCATAAGAACGGACCTTTTGGGGTACCTGTCTCCTTGGACCACCCGATGTCGGGTACCCCAGTGTTTTCTCGAGCGGTACTGAATTACTGATTTTGTTCTTGTTTCACATATATACAGTCATGGTGAGAGAGTTAAACAAGATGGGGGAGGAAGGGGACTACACAGGTGTTTAGACAAGAGATTTAGAGGTAGCGATAAGGACAGGACGTTTATCTAAGTAGTCATGGTAAGAAGATCTCAGGTATGTACAAGTAATTATACACTGTAAACAAAAAGAGACTGAATGAAGAAACATACTGTCTGAGATCCAAGTAGGTGTAGTGCTGTCGACTGAGTTAAAACAAGAAAAAATACCGACTCTTAATGTGACCTAAAGTTTTGACAACAGGTACAGACGACTAATTTCAAATCTTTAGATAAAATTTTAAATTTGAATTTAAAATTTTAATATTACGAGAACAAATTTCTTTCTTTTACTTTTTTCAAAATATGAGTGGTCGTCCACCGTGATAAAAGGGAGTCACACTCTGAAAAGAAGGTTTAGGACAGTGGAGACGAAAAAGGAGTGAGTAAGGTAATATAATTTAACATGTCGAAAAGGAGTGTTCTTGATTCTTCGGGTTCGACTAACCAGAAATGACTCTTTTAACAAACAAATATAACAAACGAATCAGCAAGTCAGCCAGACTGAGAAAACGTTGGGGTACCTGACATCGGGCGATTTAAGGAGACAGGTGTCCCTAAGAGGTCCATTTTTTATGACCTCACCCAACGATACGGGAGGAGGTCCCCTAGAAGGGTTGGGTCCCTAACTTGGGTCCAGAGGGTGTGACGTCCGTCTAAGAAATGCCAAACTCGGTGGTCTCTTCGGGTTGTATTTAAAATCCGTTAGTGTTTATACAGGTTTCACTAATGTAATTTGACTTTAATAGTGTAAAGGAAGAAGAAAACATTTCGTCTCCACTAAAGTGGTTTGAGAAGAGAAAAATCTTTCAAAAAAATTAAATTAAAAAATATAAACCGACAGAACCCAGAAACAGAGACGAGACCGAAAAGAGAACAACGTCGTCGTCTGAAGAGCACCGTCACCGAAGCGAACAACACCTTGTGATCAGAGTCTACAAGTCCGAAGTCATCAACGCCGAACACCCGAGTCTTGAACGTCGAGGGCCCGAGATTTCGTGTCCGGGTTATCAGCGTCACACTCCTGAGTCAGCGAGACGCCGTGCACCTCAGAAGGGCCTGGTGTCTAGATTGGACTCGGAGGATATGGTCGTCCACCTAAGAAGTGGTGACTCGGTGGTCCCTTCAGGTTGAGAAGAGAATAAGTATTTAGAACCGGTAGTTTCTTTTGGTCGTTTTAAAAGTGTCTTGGCAAATAAACAAATCGGGTAGCTGTCACCTCGGACCGCCCTATGTCAGGCACCCTAGAGTCTCGGCCTGTGTTGACTCCCTGCTTCGTGTGGTGAATTGGATGTTCAAGCACTTTTTGATAGCTTAAATTCCCACTGTAATTTCTAACTAAAATAGGTTGAGGATCACGATATATTGCGACGTCTTTTATCTAGAGACACGAAACAAGAAAGAAATATCCAAATCCAATCCTGTTCTAATCCCAATCCCAGTCCCAGGAGGTATAAAGAAAGAAAAATGACGGGAAGACTCCGTCAATACACAAGAGACAATAGTTTTTAGTCGTTGTTGTAGAGGGAATATTTCTCTCCATTGCACATACCACCTGATACTTTTACTATTTCCCGAAATGTTTATTTTCAGTGGTCACAGACATGTTTGTCCTATAACTCTGAAAAAAGAAGAAGAAGAAGACTATAACCTATTGGACCATACCCAATTTACCACCTTCATAAAAAATTATTGACTAAATAAAAACTGTGGATGTGTGAATAAATAAATAAATAAAAACCGACATGACCCAGAAACAACGACGTCCGTCCGAAAGAGATCAACGTCTCTCACTCCCAATGAGAGATTAAAGTCACGTACCCGAAGAGTAACACCCCGGAAGAGAACAACGTCTCGTGTCGGAGATCAACAACGTAGTACACGGAGACATCAACGTCGAACGACTGAGATCACAAGAACCCAAAGTTATCGACACCATGTCCCCGACTACTCAACACCAACCACCCGGGATCTCACATGTCCGAAGTCATCGATGTCGTGCGTTCGAATCATCAACACCGTGTGCCCGAATCAACGAGACCCCGTACACCCTAGAAGGACTTGGTCCCTAACTTGGGACTGAAGACGCAACTGTCCGTCTAAGAATAGATGACCCGATGGCCCCTTGAGGTCACCACCTTCGTAAAAACAGAGTCGAAATTTTACTCTGAACATTTACCACTCTGACTCCGACTTTTACTTAATCGATACTCATCTTACTGTTTCTTGTCTTTTCATACCCTGTTCATTGGAATGACTGTAGAAGTGAGGAGTGTTTATTCGTTCGACTTTGTCCCGAGAAATGGGAGTCAAAGAGTCCTGACAAAGAAATAGACATTTTTCCTGTGATATTATAACTATTGTGTGTACGAACTTCGGTGTGGGGAACCTGGACCTCTTTAGAACTAAAGGACAGGTAAAAATTCTAGACATTAAAATTAGGTGTCGACCGAGTCTCCAATTTTGCAGACGGAGGTTACGCCCTCTGGACCCAAGGTAGGGACCCAGTCCTTCTAGGGGACCTCTTCCTTTACCGTTAGGTGAGGTCATAAGAACGGACCTCTTAGGGTACCTACCTCTTCGGATCATCCAATGTCAGGTGCCCCAGTGTTTCTCAGTCTGTGCTGACTCGCTGAAATGGAAGTGGAAGTGGAAGTGGAAGTGGAAGTGGAAGTGGAAGTGGAAGTGGAAGTGGAAGTGGAAGTTTGTCGAAGACCTTTCTTTTCCGAATTATTTTATTTTTGAAATAAGTTATTAAGTTCTCAACTCAGTAAGATACTTTTATCTTCCCGTCCCCTGAAGGGACCTTCAGATCAACAATTCTGAGGTCCAAAGGTGACATCTCCCACCCTCAGCACCCTCCGTGTGTCCAAACTAGGGGTCATCTCCTTGATTCTCGGGTGCACGGTATGACGTAACGGTTTTATTAATTTATTTATTTTGACCCCCCTTTTTTCCCCCTCCCCCTCTATGTTACGTGTTAAAAAAATTTTTTTCTTTTATATTCCCGTAAGAAACACGGTGATTTCCTTTAACTCCTTTGAACCGAGGTACTGTTCTACAATTCTTTGTCTTGAAGTGTGAAAAGGGTCTGTTACTAGGACAGCAACTGACCCTAGACGTGTATTTTGAAGGGACGAAGGCTGTCCCCCAGACCAGGTGTCCTAGTGAGTCAAAGAAGGTGTCAGTAACCCACCCTAAGGATTAGCGAGGAACCCACCCTAATGATTAGTTAGGGAATTGTACGAATATAAATAAGTAAAATTTTTCGTGAACAATTAGGATGATACACGTCTATGAGACGAGACACTAAAGGACTCTGTACTTTTCTCCTCTACCGTACCTAGACGAAAGGTACCCTCATCCCTGTTGTCCACCGCGATCACCGTTTCTTGGACGAACGGCTACGTCTTCTGTGTTCTCTACGACCAAGCTAGGGACCCAAACCTTCTACGGGACCTCCTTCCGTACCGTTGGGTAAGGTCATAAGAACGGACCTCTCAGAGTACCTACCTCCTCCGACCGTCCGATGTCAGGTGTCCCAGTGTTTCTCAGTCTATGTTGACTTCGCTGAATCGTGTGTGTCCCTGTTGTCTTTCCCTAAAATCTTTCACCGTAATTCTCGGAACGTCCGCACACACGACGGAACGAAGTCACAGACTGAGAAACGCTGGGGTACCTGCCATCGGGAGGTCCGAGGAGAGAGGTACCCCAAGAGGTCCGTTCTTATGACCTCACCCAATGGTACGAGAGGGACTCCCTAGAAGGACTGAGTCCTTGGTTTGGCCTCAGAGAATACAGAGGACATAACCCTCCGTACAAAGAATGTTACTTGTGTCTTGTTAGACCCCAAAGATGGTAGTTGTAGACTGTGTCGTGTCAAAAAGTGTGGTCGGTCCAGACGAGTTATTCATAAAGGAAGAAAAACATAGAAAACGGGATGTTTTAATTTAGAATTGTTAGTTTGCAGAACCATTATGGTCATAATGCTTCAATTTTATTTAAACTGTCTGTAAGAAAGAAACTTGTGCACAAATAACTCGTGGAAGATACACACTCCATAACGAGACACACGATCCCAATGTCGTCACTTCCTCCGTCAATTGTACTGAGTCGTCCTCGAAGATAAGACTACTCCCCTCTGTTAATAAATTAGTTGATTATTAATTTAACCTCTTCCTTTACCGTTGGGTGAGGTCATAAGAACGGACCCTTTAGGGTACCTGTCTCCTCGGACCGACCGATATCAGGTACCCCAGTATTCTCAGTCTGTGTTGAATCGCTGATTTGTTGGTGTTGTTTTATTAATTTATTCGATTGTTCTTTAAAAGTCTATCACCATTCTCTCACCTCTATAGATACTGACGTGACGATGGACAGCTCAAATCATCTGTAGACCCCGACTCTAGACTTCCTATCTCACCAAGCGTATTACTCTATCTACCTTTGACGAAAGACCCGTATCACTTGACTACCGTATTTGTGGATTACACGTTGGTTCGGACTTCGAGTCTCTCTGAAGACATTGGTCTTGTCCGAGTGTCTCCACTCTCACCCTTCTATTTGACCGTCCTTTCCTCCATCGTTGGTCCGTCACATTCTAAATCGTAAAACCTATATACACGTACATTTCTTTTTTGTTCATTTAGTATTCACAACGAGTCACGTGTCGTTACATTGTATGTATACTTAAAACCGTAATAATTTTGTAAAAATTCCACTGAAGTGTAATTATTTGATATCATGAAATTTACACAACGTCTTTCAATATACATTTATCGTACAAAATTCATTAAAATTTCCTTGATATCAAATTAGACGTAAACAAGTTAGAGAAGACTTCATTTGATAGTGAAGGTAAAATAACACTGATCTTACTTGGTTCACATTCCTCTTACGATGAAACAGTCCACTCATCTGATAAAATTTTCATTAATGTCGTGGATTTTCTGTTTCAGATTTAAAAACTTTGACTTTAAACTTAGTTTATTTTAATTTACGAATCTTTTTGAAAGGTTCGAGTGAAATTCCACGTTTTTATTAAGGAATATTACTGAGTCATCGATAAATTTAAACGAGAACCAGTTTTATAAACATACGAGTCATAATCCTCTTCATTATCTAAATAAAGAAATTTTTATCCACATTCAATCTTACTGATCAGATCTTGTTCCTCGTTTATAAACATTCTTTAAACCCTTAGAATAAAGAGACAGATAAAGAAAAGTCAATGTGAGGGTCCGGTCTTCGGTATCCTTTTTGTTTTACACAGTACTCGACCCTTTTTAATTTAGTAAAGATCTGTTTAAAATCTCAACTGGTTCAATTTTTATGTCACTACTCCAGTTATAGTTGAACATGGGCAATGGACCATAAATTAATAAACGTTTATTGTTCTTTGACCCGTACTAAAACGAAACAATTACGTGACATTGTGATTTTATATTAACGATCATGTCTTGTGACGTATAAAATTCGCACTTTAATTGTGCTTCCGATCAGATCAAACTTTATTTCTTCTTCCTCCGGGTATTTATACATCCTTAAACTATTCGTCGAATCCTTAAGTACTTAAATGCCCAACTTGTAGTAAAACGGATGTCTCAACGTTCGAGATCGTCGTTACATCTCTCCGACGATACCTCCAGTGTCCTGAACAAGACAAAATACTGGAAGAACACGTCTCTGAACCAAGGAAACTCGTTCTTAGGAGAGAAAAGACTTGAAGTCTAGACTGTGAGGTCCTATAAAAATAATAATAATATAGTGTAATAAAATAATAAATTTGGGAAGAGAGTATAGTGGAAGTTAGTCAAGTCAACGAGTCAGTACACGTTGAGAAACGTTGGGGTACTTGGCGTCGTGCCGTCCGGAGGGACAGGTAGTGGTTGAGGGCCTCAGGTGGGTTTGGGTACAGGTAACTCAGTCACTTCGGTATGTTGGTAGAATAGGAGACAACAGGGGAAGAGGAGGACGGGAGTTAGAAAGGGTCGTAGTCCCAGAAAAGGTTACTCAGTCGAGAAGCGTAGTCCACCGGTTTCATAACCTTAAAGTCGAAGTTGTAGTCAGGAAGGTTACTTGTGAGTCCTGACTAGAAGAAATCCTACCTGACCAACCTAGAGGAACGTCAGGTTCCCTGAGCGTTCTCAGAAGAGGTTGTGGTGTCCAGTTTTCGTAGTTATGAAGTCGCGAGTCGAAAGAAATATCAGGTTGAGAGTGTAGGTATGTACCGGTGACCTTTTTGGTATCGGAACTGATCTATCTGGAAACAACCGTTTCATTACAGAGACGAAAAATTATACGACAGATTCAACCAGTATTGAAAGGAAGGTTCCTCCTTCACAGAAAATTAAAGTACCGACGTTAGTGGTAGACGTCACTAAAACCTCGGGTCTTTTTATTTCAGTCGGTGACAAAGGTGACAAAGGGGTAGATAAAGGGTACTTCACTACCCTGTCTAGGGTACTAGAATCAAAAGACTTACAACTCGAAATTCGGTTGTAAAAGTGAGAGGAGAAAGTGAAAGTAGTTCTCCGAGAATTCAAGAAAAAGTGAAAGACGGTATTCCCACCACAATAGACGTATAGACTCCAATAACTATAAAGAGGGTCGTTAGAACTGAGGTCGAACGCGAAGGAGGTCGGGTCGTAAAGAGTACTACATGAGATGTATCTTCAATTTATTCGTTCCACTGTTATATGTCGGAACTGCATGAGGAACAGGATAAACCTTGGTCAGACAACAAGATACAGGTGAAGATTGACAACGAAGGACTGGACGTATGTCCAAAGAGTTCTCCGTCCAGACCACCAGACCATAAGGGTAGAGAAAATCTTAAAAG
Organism: Capra ibex; assembly: GCA_006410555.1. Taxonomy (NCBI): domain Eukaryota; kingdom Metazoa; phylum Chordata; class Mammalia; order Artiodactyla; family Bovidae; genus Capra; species Capra ibex. Next base: position 47,086,438 of record SJYO01046538.1, read on the forward strand.
ATCAAATAACACTAGGTGTGTCAGTTTCCGAAACCGTATCAGTTATTTCGTCTTTATCTACAAAAAGATCTTGAGAGAACGAAAAAACTACTAAGTTGTCTACAACCGTTAAACTAGAGACCAAGGAGACGGAAAGGATTTTGGTTGAACTTATAGACCTCCAAGGGCCAAGTGAATAACGACTTCGGACCGAACCTCTTAAAATTCGTGGTGGAATATAATCACACACTCTACTCACGTTAACACGTCATCAAACTCATAAGAAACCGTAACGGAAAGAAACCCTAACCTTACTTTTGTATAGTGGAACCGGATAGAGATAAAAGTTGGGGTCGGAAGACCCTCTAAAACACGTTCAAATCTGGGTAAGATGTCTCGATCGGAAAGTGAATTTCTTCGATACAGAGAGACGTAAAACTACATCCTAAAATGGAAGAGGTGAAACCCGAGACCGACATTCATGACAGACCTTTACATCCCGGTAATTTGAAGTGAACCCTGAAGAGACCACCAGGTCTCCAATACTTAGGACACCTAAGCTAGGGACCATCCCCTTGATCCTAGGGTTTACGACACCCCGTTGACTCGGCCACGTGGTGACGATCTCTTCCGACACATGAAGCTACTTCTCGAAGGTATGACGTCACTTCTGGATCGTGGTGGTTTTTGTTTTTGTCGGAGTGAAGGAGTGAATTGGTTTTTCTCCAACTTGACAGACTTCCTAAAAAAAAAAAAAAGACTGACACAACCCACAAGTAACGACACCCCCCAAAAGAGATTAACGTTACGAACCTGAAGATTAACGTCACCGAAAAGAACAACGACTCGTGACCGAGATCCTACACTCCCGAAGTCCTCATGTACCCGAGGACATGTACCCTCATCCTGTACCCGAGTCGTCCTGTACCCGAGTCATCAACACCGAGGGTCTGAGATCTCGTATCCGAGTCATCAACACCGTGTGTTCGGATCAAGACGCAATATGCCCTAGAAGGGCTTAGTCCCTAGCTTGGACACAGAGAATGTGACCGTCCGTCTAAGAAATGGTGACTCGGTGGTCCCTTCGGACAGAACATCAAAACTCCCGATTAAGAGTCACCATAAGACGGGTGAAGTGTCCTCTAGTGTCTTAACCGTGTGTGGGGGTGGGGACCGCCGAGGGTTACTATTAGAGAGTAACACGTGGGAATGATAACTGAAAGAGAGAACGGAAGGCGTGAGAGATGAGGGAATTAGTATGAAGGATTTTAGTACAGAACATAATCTCACGATAACGAGGGATGGTTTAATGGTGTAGAGATAATGTACATTATTTACATAGTGGATAGGGTATCCAGTCTCAAGACCCACCCCACGTACCTAAAAGATTAACGTCAGAGTGTCCCGACTTTAGTTTGACAATCGGTCCGACTCGTAAATCCACGTTCTAAACCTTTTCTGAGGCGAAGGTGCGAATCGAAGAACTTTCACTTCCAGGGACGAAGGATCGATATTCAGTCCCCCGGTAAGAGCCGAGGATCTTCGATCACAGTTCCGATAAGGTTCCGGAAAGAGGAAGGTAAAAGTGTCGGATACGACCCCCGTACAGTCGAGGAAGAACACGAAAATTAGAGAAACTGAAAGGGAAGATGTCGGTCGGTCGCGTTTGAAAGACGAGGTTTCCTGAGTACGATAATCTAATCCGAATGGACTTAGTAGAGGAAAAACTAATTGAGTTTCGGTTCTTTAATTGTCCGAAGGGTCCACTGTGATTACCATTTCTTAGACGGATCGTTACGGCCTCTACATTCTCCGTACCCAAACTAGGGACCCAACCCTTCTAGGGGACCTCCTCCGTACCGTTGGGTGAGAATCATAAGAACGGACCTCTTAGGGTACCTGTGTCCTCGGACCGCCCGATGTTGGGTATCACCACGTTTCTCAGCCTATACTGGTTTCACTGCCTATACTGGTTTCACTGAATCATGCGTGTGTTCATTAATTATTGAGTTTCGACGTTTTAGGAAAAACGGTACATCACAATTACATTAGGACCAGTATAAAATAGTATAAGTGTCAGGGTCCTAAATTCTACCTTTTAGAACCTCCTTAAGACGTATGGTTGAAGGGTTTATTTGATTAACATAGGTTTAGAAACGGGAGCCGAGACGAAAGTCCCCCCAGTTTTCATTCTGTAGGGTATTTATCGTTTACTGATGAAAAGGTTTAAGATTATAATACTCGAAAGGTAGCAAGGTTCTAAGTTCAAAGATTAAAGTTCTAAGATCTCTACAAAAGATTAAATCGACAGTAAAAGTACTGACCTTTCAACATTCTTTTCATTCATATTTTTAATTTATTAAAGACCCTGAAAGGACCACCAGGTCACCAATCCTGAGGTGCGAAGGTGACGTCCCCGATACCTGAGTCAGGGACCGGTCCCTTGTTTCTAGGACCGTATGATTTGTCAGTCGAGGAGGTGGCGGTGGTGGGGGGGTTTTTTTTGTCTAATTTGTTAAAAAGTTCGAAAGAATGTCTACAGACTTGATAAATTTGGGTTGATTCCGATCATCGAGGAAAGGAAAACTAGAAGATTGAAATGTCATGTAGTGTGAATTATAAACATATAAGAAGATTAGATCGTCTAAACAACTTAAATAAAGTAAAGGAGAAGTGTTATTCGGACTCTTTGAAATACTGGGATTACAATCTTTGTCTTTGAAAGGTATTTGTCTTTAAAAGTCTGTCAGTGTCTTTTAAAGAATTCTGATGTACCGATCAGTACAGTTTTTACCTAACTTTCAGGTCAAGAGAGACTACAGTCTATGGGTGAGGAAGGTAAAATGGGATGGTCAGAGGTGATGAATCGTTTATCTGTCCATTAGACCCTCTTCCTCCATGACGAATCGGGATGTGTTTCTGTGAAGTTCACTGACTCAACCTGTTTTACTACAAGTTGTGTCTGACCGAAATGTCTTTAATGTCCCTGAATGGACCACCAGGTTATCGATTTTGAGACGTGAGGATTACGTCCGTCCGGTCCACACTAGCGACTAGTCCCTTGATCTTGGGCACACAACGTTGATTTACAAGGTACACGACGTCGATTTTCTGGGGTGTACGACGTTGTTTCTAACTTCTGGGGTACACGTCGTTGATTCTGGGTCGTGTCGTTTTATTTATTTATANTCGTTGATTCTGGGTCGTGTCGGTTTATTTATTTATATTCGGTGGAATCGTAATATATATATATATATATATATATAAAAAAAAAAAAAAATTCTTTAATGTCAAAGGCACCTCCGAGTCTTAGACGGATGGTTCGGTCCTCTGTGCTCAAACTAGGGACTAAGCCCTTCTGGAGTGTACGGCGTCTCCTTGATTCAAGTACACGGTGTTGATATCTCGGACACGAGATCTCGGGCCCTCGACGTCGAGGACTTCAGGTACAAGGGATCCCGGGTACGAGGAGTTGTTCCCTTCGGTCATGTTACTCTTCGGGCGTGTGGCGTTGACCTCTCATCGGGGACGAACGGTGTTGATCTCTTTTCGGGGTCTTCGTTGTTTCTGGGTCGTGTCCGTTTTTATTTATTTACATAATTATATTTTTTTCTTTAATATCAGTATCATGACTAGGGTCTAGTACCCGGACTAAAAGAGAATGTTCGGAGGAGGAAGGTCTTTTACATTGTTTGGAGTCTTGTGAGTTTACATCATGATATTAACAAAGGTACTAACGTAAAGTTGATTTGGTAAGTAATTTCTCATTAAATCAACGAGTCAGTACAGTCTAAGAAAACACTGGGGTACCTGACATCGGGTGATCCGAGACGAAAGGTACCCTAAGAGGTCCGTTCTTATGACCTCACCCAACGGTGAAGGAAGAGGTCCCACAGAAGGACTGGATACCTAACTGGACTCAGAGAACGTACCCGTTCACCTAAGAAATGGGGACTCGGTGGTTCCTTCGGGTCAAAATAAGATGTACATTAGCAAAATACGGGGTCGAGAGAGGAGTCAAGGTCATGTGAGAGAGGACTTACAAAAAGTTTGAGAGAAAGTACTCTTCGTAGTACCACTGGACTTTTCAGTACCCGACATAAGACCTCAGAGTCATGACGGCAATGAGTGATCCCTATCTGGAACACCTTTCTATCAGGAAAGACGAAGGTAAAAACCTACAAGAGATACGGGGAAATCGTTCTTGTAGGACCCTCAAGCCGTAAACCAATTGAAATACTGATAGATAAGGGAAAGGAGACTTCTAAGGGGTGTTTAAGTTGGTCTCAGTTTTATTAGATTTTGTAACGACAAGTTTCTCAACGGGTATCTGTTAGTCGTACCCGTAGTGGTTCTTCGATTAAGTTTTGGGGTCCGACTGGAGTCTGGACGACTCAGTCATAGACGAAGAGTTACTCCAGGATTACTAGCTAATATGTAACTTAAAATCTTCAAGAATAGACTTGTATATGAATCCGTAACTGAGGTCTCGAACCCTCGTGTCAAGCACCGTCAGACTCCCTTGTTCAAAGCGACCCAGTGTGCTACCTCCCACAGGTCTTCTAAGTTCCTTCGGATAAAAAATACTAATCTCAAAAATCAGTAACTGCAGTCACTGGAGTCTTGAAGAAGGACCACGATATGGACCTTACTACAGTGACATTCTAAGTCCTGGTACAGAAAGTCGTCAGTGTTTCTCGGTTTTTCTAATACGGAGGTTTTATTTCCCTTTTGGTCACTCCTTACTCGATTTTCTTTTTAGGAGGATCAAGAAGGACGGAGCTCCTCTAAAATAGGAGGACAGAAAAATACAGAAGACAGAAAGAGACCGGAGGGTAAAGAGATAAGGAGAAGGTTCACCCCTATACCGACTCTATTTGAGAGAGAAGACGAAGGAAAGACTGAAGAAACTTAGATCGTGATTGTAAAAAGGAACTTTATTATGAGTGATTTATTCTATTAATAGTTTTTGATCATTTTCAACGGTTCTATAGACCGAATCTTGGTTTCAGACCGGACCGAGAAGAGAACTCTGACTTTCTTATAACGGGATGCTGAGCGACGACACAAGGGGAGTTTCTACCGTATACAACGACATCGAAGTCGACGGTAACGGTTACAGTTCAGTTTACACTTCCACTCTCTAACTTAAATCAATTATTATTGTCGTTCTTTAAGACTTAAAAGGTAATAGAGTATCGAAGTCGGAAGGAGAAACGTTCTCTCTTCGTCTTCGATTAAAAATTTCATGAGACTCGACTTTTTTATTTGTAATATATTCGTGGTACGTACTCTCAACTACGTAAAATATAACAGAATGAGTCTTACATACGTGGGAACGAACTATGAAACAAGGTTATTCGAACATATAGACTAAAGGTTTGGTGTTATTTAATCTTTTCTCTATTTGATACATTCACGCAATACTGTCGATAACCCCTACCTCCTACGTCATTTTCCCTCTTTGAGACGTGTATGTGCGTGTGTTCGTCTGTGTGGTCTTCATCATACCTGATAAAATACATCTCCGTTTCTAGCTAGGAATGTAGACAGGAAATCGGGACTTTCGAAATAACATAATGTTGAGTCATCAGGTCAATTATAAGAATTATTGTTTCGATTCAATACGTATTTTTACATTTTATCAGAGGTAATTCGACTTTTTGTTTTTCTGTGAATTCGTATTCAATACTAAAGGGACCACCGAGTCTGCCATTTCTAGACGGACGTTTCGTCCTCTGGGTCCAAGTTAGGGACCCAGTCCTTCTAAGGGACCTTTTCCCTTACCGTTGGGTGAGGTCATAAGAACGGATCTCTAAGAGTACCTATCTCCCCGGACCGTCCGATGTCAGGTACTCTACTGTTTCTCAACCTGTACTGACTCTCTGATTGTGATTACGATTACCAAATTGATATTTTTCACATTGGTGTCGTATTCATCTTAAATCTGTTAAAAAGTAAATTTTATCAGTTTATTTTGGAACACCCCGATACGTTCCTAATACTGATTTCGAAGTGTCGTGGAATGTTAAACATGTTAGAGATTTCAAAAAATTTCTCCAAGAGTATATGTAGTAAAAAGAGAGTAAGTTTACCCCGATTACTTTGAACTTTACTCAATCTCATTTATTTACTCCCTTTTATTTACATAAAAATTCTTTTTTCATCTTCGGTACAGATACCTTCGTCTTATTAAGGATACCGAGAGAGAGAGAGAGAGAGACTTTAATGTCTATTTTACAAAATCTCTTTACCTTTTTTTTATACACAATTTTTTTTAGCATGGAGAGACCGATGTTCTTCAAATCACTAATGTACCAGGTTAGTGGGTATATTATGAGTTCCAGAAAGATGTTATAGACACTATTCACTAAGAAGTTAATCTTAAATTAGTAGAATTCTCTACAAAGGTGAAGAAAATAGAAATTCATTGAGGGAGTCTTATAAGGAAAAATATGACTCAGTAAGTAACCTTGCTGACTACAACTTCGACTTTAAGGTTATGAACCCGGTGGACTACACTTCTCGACTGAACAATCTTTTCTGGGACTACGACCCTTTCTAACTCCCGTCCTCCTCTTCCCCTACTGTCTCCTACTCATCAAGCTACCGTAGTGGTTGAGTTACCTGTACCTAAACCCATCTGAGGTCCTCAATCACTACCTGTCCCTCCGGACCGCTGGACACCAAGTACCCTAACGTTTCTCAACCTGTACTGACTCACTGACTTGACTTGACTTGACTATTAGACGGAGGAGGTCGGAGATGGTTATTATAGATCGAATTAGACAAAACCACAAACAATCATCCCTTTCCTGAGTCCTTATCTCTATTTCTCTCCACTCCGAGAAGAGAAGTTTCTGGTAATACACTTTCTCTTTGACCTGAACACTAGATACGTATCTTCAATACTTTTCCGTTTTTGTTTTCGGTAAATACGTTAGTAAAGACAGGTGGTTACACTATTTGAAGGAACTCTTTAAGACTCAAAGGGTAATTACCTTCGTGAGATTGACATCATACTACTGTTAATGGTCCTATGATATCTTTTAGAAGGAAGATAAAGTACCCTTTAATACAAAGTGATTGAGATTGAATCAAAATGAATGTTGCAACAAAGTTAAAGACCCAATGTTGAGTTACGAGTTGTAAAATTAGTAATAATAGTAGTCATTGTAAATAAAACACGATAATTACACAGCCTATAAAGTATAAAACAACGAGTCAACCATTCAGCACAGACTGAGAAGTGTTGGGGTACTTGACGTCGTGTGTCCAAAGGGACAGGAAGTAATAGAGGGGGTCAAACGAGTTTGGGTACAGGTAACTCAGTCACTACGGTAGGTTGACAGAGTGGGAGACAACAGGGGAAGAGGAGGACGGAAGTTAGAAAGGATCGTAGTCCCAGAAAAGGTTACTCATTATAAATATATTAGAATAATAAATTAGGGTCCTTTGTTCTCTATAGTAATTACAAAGGAAACTATTTACTCTTTTGGTTCCGAATGTTTCTAAGTCTTAGGACGGAAATTTGATGTCTCTAACTCTTTTCTAGTCACCAACGCTTCCTGACTCACCCTCCTTTCTAACTGATGTTTCTCGTGTTTTTTAACCCCCTTCACTACCTTAACAAGATATAGTGTTACCACCAATGGTGTACCGACTTACGTAAATAGTTTTTCTCACTTAACATGTTGTATTACAATCAGCGAGTCAGTACAACCTGAGACGCTGAGTACCCGACATCGGGCGGTCCAAGGAGACAGGTACCTTAAGAGGTCCGTTCTTATAACCTTACCCAACGGTAAGGGAAAAGGTCCCCTAGAAGGGTTGGGTCCCTAACTTGGGTCCAGAGGGTATGACACCTGTCTAAGAAATGGTGATTCGGTGGTCCCTTCGGACATGTTGTATTTTATATAGAATTATTTGGACTGACATTTTCGGAACAGAAACTAGTATGTCAACCAATCACGACAAGACACCCGACTCTATCAGTGTTCAAACCTAAGACACTAATAAACAAGGAACGGACACTAGATATTGAACCCATTCCACGGTGTAAACATTGAAACTACGAGTCGGGTTCGGGTTTCTGATACACCTATAATAGGATACCTTTTGAGATACAGAATTATTCAAGATAATTAAAAATGATATAAATAGTGACATAAGTGGAGATATTAAGTAAATAGGATAAGTACCAAAGGTTTAAACGATGTTAGACTAACAGAACTTTCTCTAGTAAAAGAAATCTTTCTATGTCAAAGAAATGGAGATATTGGTATTATTAGAGATGTTTGGATCATAGAAAGCGTCTTGGAATAAGTCCGTGTCTCCCAGAAAAAGGAATTATTTATTGTGGTCCTTTTGACTCTAAACCTAAGTCGTACTCCTTTGTAAAGTCTATCAGTGACGACGAGTCTCTATCTGGTCCACGGGTGATCTTGTTCACACAGAGACGTAGTCTCTCGTTCATCGTCACACAATCCGTGAGTCAGTACAAACTGAAAAACGATGGGGTAACCGACATCGGGCGGTCCGAGGAGACTTCTAGGTCACTAGAAGGGTTGGGTCCCTAGCTTGGGGACAGGGGACATAACATCCGTCTGATTGAAGACTCAATTCGTAAAGATTTTAGTGGAAATTGACTTAAATAGTTTCGAGGGTGAAATTTTTTACGAGTTAATAAAGAGATTTCCGTACTCCTTTTAACTGAAATATCTAAATATTCACGTCTTATAATACTCGCTATCTTCTCCTTCTGGAACGAAATGAAGGTGAGGGTGAATCGAAGACACGAACGACACATACACTCACTAGTACACAGGACAACTCACGTTGAATTCCGTTCTAAAAATTCGTTGACTATTTACTTTAGTGATACTCTTTAGTCAAAGTATCATCAGTTAAAGTATTTTCTTTTTACAAAAATATTACTAGTATCGATTTCTGTAACTATTCTACAAAATAATATTGACTTTTAACAATGTTCACTTTTATTAGATTCACTCCAGAAAAAAAATCATTATTATTCTTTTTACTCATTCTCCAATTTAGGTGGATTTAACATTTGTAAAAACTTTTTGTGTATTATATCGAACATAAAGTAAGTGTGTCTAGAGTCTACGAGTCCAGTCTAAACACGTGTGTTGTCATTAGAGACTTTCAAAGATCGGTTATCTGATATCTGCACGGTTATCTGATTGGTACCGGTATTTACGTTCTATGACTTTAGGTGCGTCGTGGAGTAGGAATTCTTTCTCGAACGTATCTATGCATGAGTTCCTGTCTCAGGATGTCCTTTATTCCAACCGTTGAGAGACGTTGTTTTGCCCATTTTTCGTCCACTAGGTTGTTTCTCTTTCAGTTCACCCCGAGGTCCCGAGAGGAGGGTGGACGTACGTACTAGAATTCAGTGATGTACGACCTGAAACCAAAGAATGGATGTTGTACTCTACATGTGTTGACGTACGTATCTAATGTCCTGTTTGACAATAGTAGAGTTATCGATTACGTCATTTGTAAAGTTTATTTTAAGACTAGACTGTAACTCTCACAGACCTTTTGAGAATTGAAAGTTATAAACGTTCTTAAAACTTTACGGTTCGGTAACACTTTTACAGAAAATGTTGAAAGGACACAGACCTGTTGACCCTGTTTATCGTTGGGCACACTTAACTCATTCTATTTCTAAATAAAATTTTATCTTTTTAGAACGGGGTATCGTGAACACAGTGATACTTGTGACTCTTTATAGTTTTTTATTAAAGAATATCAACGAGTTATCACAATCTTTTCCAATTTATTTTCCCTGTTTAACGGATTATGTGTGAGGAAGAAATTTGGTACTTTGTTTTAATCTGTTAATGTATTTTGGTCCTTCAGGATTTTGTTTTCTCATTTTTTTACAGATGACCTTATTTTTTATAATATTTCGTTCTTTTATACGTATAATTTAAGATATCTTCTGTTTTTTTAGTTTCTTAACGTATCGGGTCACACTTCATTGTAAACTATCGTGCATGAATTAAATGTCGTAATGATCACCGTTACATTCTAGTGTTTCTAGTCAATTAGATTGTTAAATAAATCGTATAAATAAATATACGAAAAAACATATCACAAAGTTGTAAAAGTTTCTCAAAAGTGTATGTGATAGTTAAATTCTGAAGTGTTTTGACTACCTTTTTCTCATCGGATTAAGGTAGTCCTATGGACAGGGATGGAATACGGGTCCACGGTCACCCTTCTCTGACTCCAAGTGTCATTAGACGAAAATGTTCACTTTGGTGGTGGAAAACTGTTATTCCTTCTTTGGTTACCTGTCGTATCGACGACGTTAGAGAAACGTATAAAGTGGTCCGCAAGTGTGCCCATAAACTTAAGTAACTGAGGTCGGTGGATTCAGGAAGAGCCTAGGGAGGGAGGTGGAGGGCCTCGGGTCCTCAACGTGCTCGTCGGTCGGGTCCGAAGACGTCGATATTTTATGTTCATATATTTTACGTTCAGATCTGGGAACACCGACGTGGGGCGGTCGTCAACACGTGTACGAACCCAGATCGGGGAGATCAACATGTAGACGTGCGACGACGGACTGTAGGTAGTGGTCGGAAGTGGCATCCTTTCTGACACGTCGGGGTCCTTTCGTGTAGACTGTCAGTATCAGTGGTATTGACGAACACCCGGGTCAGTTCTGGAACAGAAGACAGTGACGGGAAATGGTGGGACTAATGGACGTTGGTCGGGGATATCGACTCGTGGACGTCCGACAGTCGGGTTCGTGGAATGGTACGACGTGACGGTCCATGGACCTCGTTCTGGGTTGTCGGTCTCAACATGTACGGTTGTCGGTCCCGGAGACTTGATAGTCACGTGGTCGTCAACGGGCAGGGCGGGATTGTTGATGTATTTACGGTACAGAATAGGGACAGTGATGTATCCATCGACGTCGACCGGAGGTCTCGGTTTACACACGTGTGATGGTCGAGACCAGTGGTGGTGACGAACGTCACCAGGGATTGGTGACCTGGACCTCCGTGTCGACTTTTTGGGTTCTTGAAACGTTGATGCTGTCTGTGGGTCATTGTGAGTGTTCCTAGCGTAACAATAGTTACGGTGCTTGAGTTACCGGACTCAAATTCTCGGTAATACGGAGGAGACGGTGTGACGGTGGTGTGTGAAGAGTGAACCGTAGGACGTTGGGATCTGGATCCCGGTGTCCTACGTGGTCACACAGGTGTGCACGTCCATTTTCGGAAAGAATGACTTTAGTGAAGTATTTCAGACTTTCACCACTGACGAAGTCGTTTACACGTCTTTAGATGTGTTTTGATGTCCCTGGTCCCTCTTAGTCCCTTTGTGACTGAGGTGGTTTTCTTACGACATTTGGAAGTCATTGTCCGGTGTTTCTTTATCTCTATTTCCTTAATGGACTGTTTATTAAGTTTTATTAATGATAGCTTCACGAATCTTCAGATGTCCTCTTATGTGTTTGTTATTATAGTCCTTTCTTATGTTCTTGTTATATTCTTAAAGTTTTTTCCATTATCTTTTCTACTTTTTCTTGGTTCCTTTAAAACCTTTACTTCCGATGTTACCGACTTGACTTTTTAAGTTATCTCTGAACTGATTCGTCTTCTTTTTTAATCACTCGTGTTTCTGAGTTTATTTTAACATTCACTTTTTCTTGTACGATGTTGATTATGGTGTCTCTCTTTCTTAGTCTCTGATGATTCTTGTCCTCGTGAGTCATTCCTTTCCTATCAGAGACTTTGATTGCAATCCTCTTAATCTATCAGTGTACGTCTTTTTTCTTTGACCTGGGAATAGTATATGGTTAGTGTTTTTGATTGAGTTTCACCTAATTTCTGAATTTGTACTCTGGACTTCGGTGTTTTGAGGACCTTCTTGTGTATCTCTTTTTCGACGATTACGACTGGACCCGCTACTAACGAAACCCCTATAGACTGTGGATTTGATATGCGTTATTTTAGTTTTCAATCGTTCATTCTGATGTCGTTTGACTTCTTGAAGACGTGTCCTTTTCTTCGTAAGGTTTTTACTCTTCCGTTGAATACTTTACCTTCTTTCATGAAAGTTTAGTATATAGACAACTCAATTAAGGTTTTTATATATTTATTGAGTATGTTGAGTTATCGTTTGTTGGTAACTTTTTTACCCGTTTCTTGGACTTATTTTTACAAAAGTTTTTTCTGTGGACTTAGTAATTATCCATGTACTTTTTCACGAGGTGTAGTGATTAGTAGTCTCTTTATTTTTATTTTGGTGTCACCCGATTTTGGAGTGTGGAAAATCTTACTGATAGTAATTTTTCTGTTCGTTGCAGTTAACAACCATTCCTACACTTTTTTTCTAGGGAACATGTGACAATCACCTATTTACCTCGTAGGTCACACCTTTTGTCATACCTACAATGAGTTTTGTAATTTTTATCTTAATGACATGTTAGTCATTAAGGTGAAGACCAATATATAGGTTTCCTTTAAGTTTATCCTTAACTCTCTCTATATACCTGAGGATTATAAGTAACGTCGCGATGAGCGTCATCGGTACTAAACCTTTGTTGGATCCACAGGTAAATCACGATTAATTCATTTCCTCTACACCCCGTACAAATAACTATACACACGTATATCTGTTATAATAAGTAGACACTCTTCTTTCCTTTAAGACAGTAAACCCTGGACCTAACTGGAACCCCTGTAATATTAGACACTCTATTCAGTTTGTCTTTTTCAGTTTATAACATAATATAGTGAATATACGTCTTAGAAGTTTTCGTTTTGATATCTTTGTCTCATATTTCAACCAATGGTCCCCGACTCCCCTGTTACTCTTCTATAACCAACTTCACATATTTGAAGTCCAATACTCATTCAAGACCCCTAGTTTATCGGAGTCTATATTAGAGGACCACTTATATTAATTATTATCACATAATATATATACTCTCAACTACTCTCTCTTCTAGAATTTACAAGAGTGGTACTTTTTCTTTAACATTAGTATATTGTACTTATTCCTCAATCGATACCGAGACGACCACCGAGTCTATCCTTTCTTAGACGGACGTTACGTCCTCTGTGCCCAAGTCAGGAACCCAACCCTTCTGGGACCTCTTCCTTTACCGTTGGGTGACGTCATAAGAACGGACCTCTTAGGGTATCTGTCTCCTCGGACCGTCTGATGTCAGGTACCCCAACGTTTCTCAGTCTGTACTGACACGTTGATGGTGAAGTGAAGTCACCACCTTTAGTAAAACATTATATAGTCACATAGTTCAGTTATGTGACGGGTACGATTTAAACATATTATCTTATACAGTTAATATAGAGTTATTTTAATCTCTTATTATTATTCATTTACAATACGGAATTCTTTCCTTTTCGCGAAGTACTTGTCATTCCTGAATAAATTTTCTAACATGAGTAAATTTCCTATACTCTTTCTACCTGGATTGAGTTTACAGTGATCACTTTTTTTCTTTCACCTAAGGATTTCGGAGGACAGAACCCCAGGACAAATTCGAAGGCCGTATATTACCACGGAACTGAGGATTGATCCTGAAAATACTCATTTTGTAGACATCTTAACCTGATTACTAATGTTGGTACAATACATTCTCTCTGAAAATATATATTCACGTCGGTCTCACAAAAGTGTGAAGTCAGTACACTTACGACCCCGTTCCGGGAGACACCAGGTTCCCTACTTCGGCACTGTCAATAAGAGACGGGTGTTGTGGTAGGGGAGTCGAAAGGTGTCTTCGAAATCAACTTTACTTTTGTACCGTCCGGTTTGTGAACAGGTTTGATCCCGTACGACTTTACTTCTGTTTTGACAAGAAAACCAAAAAAACTGTTTAGCTAATAAAAGAAGGTCATACAGTTCAAGAGTGTTGTGAGTGGTGTGTGTTACTCTAGAAACGTTTATGTACCTTCATCTTTACATATTTCCCCTTCCTTCTTTGTTTCTCTTTCCACAACCCCATTCTAAACATCTCAATCGATATTTCCACTCTCGTCACTTTGTTCTCTATTTGGTCTATTTCTCGACCTTACGGACGAAGAAAGGTACTCTTACCATTGACGACATCAAGACCTGAGGGTCGTTTTGGAACCTAATAACAAAACGACTTTTAAAATGAGAGTAAAATCCAAGTTTCCTAAGTAATTGTTTTCTTTAGTGAGCAATGTGTGTTTGTCAAAGTCAAAAAATATCTCCTGACGAACCGAATTAAAGTTATATGCCAGTAATTTTCTTTTCTTTGCCGTCTTTCTTTGCCGTCTTCATTGTCGTATTTACAGTGGCTTAACCCGACTGTTGGATGTAGGTCTGACCTTGTCGTGACTCTTCTGGGAGCAATTGTCGTTAGACCTCAGGGCTAACCCTTTACCAGGGTCTATCACACAAGTAGGGTGTAGGGTGTCCACTCTGAAGTTTAACGTCGAAACCCCCGAGGACGAATATTAGGGTCGGGGTTTTTGACTATATTAGTAGTCAATCGTACGTTTTTACGTCGAGAACTAAAAGAAATGGAAAACGTCACTTCGAACAGAGTGGAACACTCAGTATTCTGAAGAATCTGGGACCCTGTCCACGCCCCCAGCCGGTCTGGAGGTCGTTGAGTTCTTAAGGTTCTGGGTGAGGACAAGAATAGATTTCACGGTGACTAAACGACACGAACGTCCGTCCGTTTCTTAGGTCCGTCACAGGTCCGTCCAGTCTTCGTCCGAAGACTTCGGACTTGTTCTGAAGGAGGTAAAATTAAAAGGATTGTAAGGATATAGGTAATTGAATAACCGTCGTTATCATCATTAGTGTCTACAAGACGTTCCGTGTTAAGACAAGTAGAGACTTTAAAACATTGTGACCAAGGAACGTTTAAGAATGGACTCCTAAGATTCTCCTTCGATTATGACCTCTGTCTTTCTCATCCTTTATTGTAAACTCAGGTATTATGGACTCAAGAGTACCCCCCCCTTCATTATCCGCCGTGGGAAAGTTATATTTGCTAGTTGTACAGGATCTGTAGTTTTTTTTTTTTTTCTTTTTTTTTTCTCAAGGATTGACTATGTACTTCATCAAAGATGTAGTAACCAATGTTATGTATGTTAAGTTCCCCGACAAAGTTTTTTGCATACTATCCTAAATCCGTTCTATCAGCTACTGGAGATTATTCATTCCAAGGGTTTAAACTCTCCAACCAGGTGTATCGTCAGAGAGTCACGTAACAGTGTTAGAAAGTCATTCACCCATACTAATAATTTCAGGTCTATTAAGGGTCATTTTACATCGTTGGTTATGAGAAGGTTTATGTTATATATTGTATATTTTATCCATGCATTATGAACACAACTGACATAATATTACGATAAGCCAAGGGACGTTGGTTCATCGTCACGTAAAACATTACGGAAGTCCCTATTTGTATGTCCTCAAGAGTCCTTGGGTAATAGATTTCTCAAAAAAGGTACGTATACGTAAGTCAAGTCAAGTCAGTGAGTGAGCACAGACTGAGAAACGTTGGGGTACTTAGCGTCGTGAGGTCCGGAGGGACAGGTAGTACTGAGGACCTCAGATAGGTTTGAGTACAGGTAACTCAGTCACTACGGTAGGTTGGTACACTAAGAGGCAGCAGGTGAGGAGGACGGAAGTCAGAAAGGGTCGTAGTCATAGAAAAGGTTACTCAGTCGAGAAGAGTAGTCCACAGGTTTCATAATCTCAAAGTCGAAGTTTAGTCAGGAAGGTCACTTTTGAGTTCTGACTAGAGGAAATCCTGCCTGACCAACCTAGAGAAACGTCAGGTTCCCTGACAGTTCTCGGAAGAGGTTGTGGTGTCAAGTTTTCGTAGTCAAGAAGCCGTGAATCGAAAGAAATATCAGGTTGAGAGTGTACGTATGTACTGATGGTCTTTTTGGTATCGGAAGTGATCTATCTGGAAACAACCGTTTCATCACAGAGACGAAAAATTATACGAAAGATCCAACCAGTATTGAAAAGAAGGTTTCTCATTCACAGGAAATAAAAGTACCGACGTTAGTGGTAGACGTCACTAAAACCTCGGGTCTTTTTATTTCAGTCGGTGACAAAGGGGTAGATAAAGGGTACTTCACTACCCTGGTCTACGGTACTAGAAGTAAAAGACTTACAACTCTAAATTCGGTTTAAAAAGTGAGAGGAGAAAGTGAAAGTAGTTCTCCGGGAAATCAAGGAGAAGTGAAAGACAGTTTTCCCACCACAATAGACGTATAGACTCCACTAACTATAAAGAGGACCGTTAGAACTAAAGTCGAACACGAAGAAGGTCGTGTCGCAAAGAGTACTACATGAGACGTATTTTGAATTTATTCGTCCCACTGTTATGTGTCGGAACTAAATGAGGAAAAGGATAAACTTGGTCAGACAACAAGGTACAGGTCAAGATTGAGAACGAAGGACTGGACGTATGTCTAAAGAGTTCTCCGTCCAGTCCACCAGACCATAAGGGTAGAGAAAGTCTTAAAAGGTGTCAAGTAACACTAGGTGTGTCAGTTTCCGAAACCATATCAGTTATTTCGTCTTTATCTACAAAAAGACCTTGAGAGAACGAAAAAGGTACTAGGTCGCCTACAACCGTTAAACTAGAGACCAAGGAGACGGAAAAGATTTTGGTCGAAGTTGTAGCCCTTCAAGTGCCAAGTGCATAACGACTTCGGACCGAACTTCTTAAAACTCGTCATGAAATGATCGTACACTCTACGCACGTTAACACGTCATCAAACTCGTAAGAAAACGTAACGGAAAGAAACCCTAACTTTACTTTTGACTGAAAAAGGCCAGGACACCGGTGAAGACTCAAAAGGTTTAAACGACCGTATAACTCACGTTGTGAAAGTGTCGTAGTAGGAAATCGTCAACTTTATCGAGTTGACCTTAAGGTAGTGGATGTGATGGAAACGAGTATCACTACGGGGGATTCCGGGTGAACTAAAGAGTAATGTCCTACAGACCGAGATCCACTCACTAGTGTGGTAGTACTAATAGATCCAGTACTTCTAACAAAAACATGTCAAGGAGACACATAAGAACGGTGGAGAATTGTATAAGACGAAGACAATCTAGGTATGGTAAAGACAGGAAATAACTCGGGTAGAAACGTACTTTACAAGGGAACCATAGAGATTAAAAGAACTTCTCTAGAGATCAGAAAGGGTAAGACAACAAAAGGAGATAAAGAAACGTGACTAGTGACTCCTTCCGAGAGAATAGAGAGAAACGATAAGAAACTTTGAGACGTAAGTCTATCCATATAGAAAGGAAGAGAGGAAACAAAAAACGAAGAGAAGAAAAGTGTCGATAAACATTCCGGAGGAGTCTATCGGTGAAACGAAAAAACGTAAAGAAAAGGTACCCCTACCAGAACTAGGGACAGAGGACATGTTACAGTGCTTGGAGGCAGGTATCAAGTAGTCCGTAAGACAGGTAGTCTAGATAAGGGAATTTAGATAAAGAGTGAAGATGACATATTAGTATTCCCTAAACTAAATCCAGTATGGACTTACCAGATCACCAAAAGGGATGAAAGAAGTTAAATTCAGACTAAAACCGTTATTCCTCAAGTACTAGACTCGGTGTCAGTCGAAGACCAGAACAAAAACGACTGACTTATCTCGTAGAGTAGAAGCCGACGTTTCTTATAACGGTTAGACTAAAGTCACAACCGGTAGACCACTGCAGGTACATATCTCAGGAGAACACAACAACCTTCTCCCACAAACGATACTGATCGTGTAAGAGAACCGTCTTGAGACAATCGGAGACGAAGTAAGACATGAGGTTCCGGTTTAAACGGACAATAAGGTCTACAAAGAACTGAAGGATGAAAACGTAAGGTAAGGGGATATTACTTTTCCTGTAGAAAAAACCCACAATCAAGGACTTCTAGGACATCCAGAAGTATCTTGACAAGTTGAATTCGAAGAAGTCGTAAGGACCAACCCCGTATCTGAACCTAATGACACTATAACTTACCAAACAGAACCTTTACTTGTTTCTAGTAAGACAGTAAAAACTCTAACGTAGGTTCATGACGTAAAACCTGGAAAATCAACTGATACTACCGATGAGGCAAAGAAGATTACCTAAGAACGATGTTATCATCTATATTACCAGTAGACTCAATTTAAGGTCTGAGGTCAGGTAAAATCAAACGACTAAGGATTTTACAACTACAAGTGAGAACGGTAGAGGACAAACTGGTGAAGGTTAAACGGAACTAAGTACCTGGATTGTAAGGTCCAAGGATACACTATAACGTATCCGTAAGTCAAGTCAAGTCAAGTCAACGAGTCAGCACAGGTTGAGAAACGCTGGGGTACTTAGAGTCGTGCGGTCCGGAGGGACAGGTAGTGGTTGAGGGCCTCAAGTGAGTCTGAGTACAGGTAGTTCAGGCACTACGGTAGGTCGGTAGAGTAGGAGACAGCAGGGGAAGAGGAGGATGGGAGTTAGGGAGGGTCGTAGTCTCAGAAAAGGTTACTCAGTTGAGAAGTGTACTCCACCGGTTTCATGACCTCAAAGTCGAAATCGTAGTAAGGAAGGTTTCTTTAGGGTCCCGACTAGAGGAAGTCTTATCTGACCAACCTAGAGGAACGTCAGATTCCCTGAGAACTCAGAAGAGGTTGTGGTGTCAAGTTTTCGTAGTTAAGAAGCCACGAGTCGAAAGAAGTGTCAGGTTGAGAGTGTAGGTATGTACTGATGACCTTTTTGGTATCGGAACTGATCTGCCTGGCATCAACCGTTTCATTACAGAGACGAAAACTTATGCGATAGATCCAACCAATATTGAAAAGAAGGTTCCTGATTTGTAGAAAATTGAAGTACCGACGTTAGTGGTAGACGACACTAAAACCTCAGGTTTTTTTATTTCAGACTGTGACAAAGGGGTAGATAAAGGGTACTTCACTACCCTGGTCTACGGTACTAGAAGTAAAAGACTTACAACTGGAAATTCGGTTGAAAAAGTGAGAGATGAAAGAGAAAGTAGTTCTCCGGAAAATCAAGGAGGAGTGAAAGACGGTATTCCCACCACAGTAGACGTATAGACTCCAATAACTATAAACAGGGTCGTTAGAGTCAAGGTCGAACACGAAGAAGATCAGGTCGCAAAGAGTACTACATGAGACGTATCTTCAATTTATTCTTCCCACTGTTATATGTCGGAACTACATGAGGAAAAGGATAAACCTTGGAGGTACAGGTCAAGATTGAGAACGAAGGACTGGACGTATGTCTAAAGAGTTCTCCGTTCAATCCACCAGACCATAAGGGTAGAGAAAGTCTTAAAAGGAGTCAAAGAACACTAGGTATGTCAGGTTCCGAAACCGTATCAGTTATTTCGTCTTTATCTACAAAAAGACCTTGAGAGAACGAAAAAGGTACTAGGTCGTCTACAACCATTAAACTAGAGACCAAGGAGACGGAAAAGATTTTGGTCGACCTTGTAGTCCTTCAAGTGCCAAGTGTATAACGACTTCGGACCGAACCTGTGGAGATTGACAATCATTTAACCCTCCAAGAAGAAAAACATTAAACTTTTAATGTGTACTTTCTTAGGTGTTAACCTGTTAAGTTAGTGTAAATAATTATTTATCTAGTAGGAAAGGAAGTAAAACATTTTAATCAACCTAAAGAGGAACCATTAGACCTGGATACTAAGGGGATGTCTGTGTTTAGGGGAAATTGTGATTTGACCTCGTAAGAAACTAATCGGTTTCACAGGTCCCCCGTAAAATTAAGGTTATGGTCAACTCTAACGTGTATAGTTAGGGAATCATTCACATACTAGTCCATATCTCATACTAAGGTCAGGTCACTGGAGTCCTTATCGAGTCTTTCCTCGACCACGAGAACCCCATTAAAGGTTTATGAGTTAACAATTTCTTTTTGACCTCGACGTCAAAACGTTCGCTTCACTACTATTATAGTCAAACGTAGGGTGTTAATATTCGTTCTCGGAGGTTTCGAGTTAAACTTCAGAGTGGGCACCCCACCTACGTGGCGGATACTGAGGAAGGGTTAACCTCCTAACAAGGGAATAGGGGTAATCTCAAGAAACCGTCTACGGGGAGGGTCTCAAGGATAAGTTCAGGATAGTCTTGAAAGTGTCCGCTGTAACGTCCATCCTTGGTGTTACTTTCTTCCTCGCCCCAAGATTAGGTCGACGGGTCGTACCGGAGTTCGTCCAGGGTTCGTAGTCACTCGAAGTAAAAGGAGAACACATTCTTCTTTGATATTGAAGAACAGGACGGATCGAGACTTCCGATAACGCCTAGTTTCTCCTATTGTACCTTTCAAAAAACTTGAGGCTGCATGGTAAGGTTACAGTCACACTCTCCTCTCGTCCCCTATTCTTAGACGTGGTAGTCTACGGAGAACCAGTGTCGACCTGTCGCTGGTAGTCGAGAGAATCCAATAATGAATAGGGGTCCCCCACAATCCCTTTTGAGTCCCGAGTGCGTAGGAGATTAAGTGAATTCTTAAACCCACGACTTCAAATAAGAAATTATGAGTCGTGTACTCTGAAAATTCTCCCTTGTAAGAGAGTATCACAATCAAGATCCCTTTAGATATAGTTACGACAGAAAGAAAACGCGTTCGTTCATCCTCTCAATTCGTACAACATAGTAGAACACCCAGGATTCAGTGAAGTCAACATAGACTGAGAGACACTGGGATACCTGACATCGGGGCGTCCGAGGAGACAGGTATCCTAAGAGGACCGTTCTTATGACATCACCCAACGGTACGGGAGGAGGTCCCCTAGAAGGACTGGGCCCCTACCTTGGGTGTAGGAATACAAAAGACTTAACTATCCGTCCAAGAAATGGCAATCGGGGTGGACCCTTCGGACATGGTGGAATGTCGTGTCCAGTACATGGAGACATGTCTTTACAATTTAATAATGTAATATCTTTCATCCTCATGTATAAATATTGACATCATAGTTTCCGATTTCTTCTACCAAAATGAAATAAGACTAAGAGACGAGGGAAAGAAAAGACTTTCTGGCTAACACGAAGATTGTTCCTTTCGTACAAGATTCTTTTGTGTACCTTTCTCAGGGTTCAAACGGGGAAATAATAGAGATCTAGAATTGAGGTAGGTAACAATTAAAAGGAGTGGTCAAAGTTAAGGTACCAAGAGTCGTCTCACGGTTATATAAGAAGTACGTACTAGGAACCTTTTTCAATGATGAAAATAACTATTTACTGTCTAGTGTTTTCTTCAAACTTTCTTCGGTAGTACACATGAAGACAGTAATCAAGTTTTAAAAAACAAGGAAAATCCATGGTTCTATTTCCTCTAAACGTCAATTCGTCATCCTTTTATTCGTTTACTAGTTTTCCTAAAACCTGAAAATGTTTACTACAGACAGAGGAGTACACACAAGAATCAGTTTATCCCGTCCTTTTATTCGAGATCCATTTCATTAATCTAGAAGTCTTGTTGTATTTCTCCCGACTCATGAGTATTTTTCTTCGGATCTCAAGTCAGTCTTAACTACAGAAATGAACTGACGGAAGACAAATAAAACTGTGAGGGA
The DNA here is from genome assembly GCA_006410555.1 of Capra ibex. Taxonomy (NCBI): domain Eukaryota; kingdom Metazoa; phylum Chordata; class Mammalia; order Artiodactyla; family Bovidae; genus Capra; species Capra ibex. The sequence continues at coordinate 47,108,021 of SJYO01046538.1, forward strand.
AATATATATATGTAAATTTGGAGTCACCTTTAATATATCACTACTATATTTATCACTGTTTTACATATTTATTTCGTATCCCAGATCCAAACTTCAGTATATTTTAATTTGTATATACCACTGTACAGACACAATACTGTACTTAGTGGTAGTATGTCATCCCAAGACTATGACCTAAGTATATATCGTTACGTACAGATGTGACTTTTAAACTTTTTCTTAATGGTTCGACAAACATTCAAACGTTTATAAGTCTAAAAGAAATAGTATTTTTGTTGAACAGACTTTTTGAAGATATATGAAAAAGAAGTTTTTAATAAATAAACCGACGAGACCCAGGAATCCACACCCTCTACCCTAAAAAGAAAGCCTGTACTCTTGAGAATCAACGTCGTACGTTTTAGATAAAGAGACAGGTCTCTAACTAAGACTCGGGGGACGTGACCCTCGTGATTTAGAATCGGTGACCTGGTGGTCTCTTCGGGGTCGAAGATATATAAGAACTATCTTATTTCCGTTTGAGATCTTTGGTATCGACGATGTGACGATGTCTTAAGAAGATTGAGGGTTGACGCGATGGCTTGGTTACACTGTTTTTTGTTATAGAGACGAATGGTTATCAAGTCAAGTCAGTGAGTCAGTACAGGTTGAGAAACGCAGGGACACTTGACGTCGTGTGGTCTGAATGGACAGATAGTGGTTGAGGGCCTTGAACAAGTTTGAGTACAGGTAGCTCAGCCACTACAGTAGGTTGGTAATTAGGTGACAGTAGGGGAAGAGTACGGAAGTAAGAAAGGGTCGTAGTCCCAGAAAAGGTTGCTATTGATCCGTGAGTTTATATAATATGTTCTCGTCCATAAAAAAATGTAGAAAGATATCGTACAGAAACGTTTCGTACCCGATGAGAAGTGACTCTACATCGTTTACTAGTGTTCTAATACATAAGTCGGGGGATAAAATATAGTGGTGTATCGGTATCTAATTTGTAAAGTTGGTAATCTTTTTTAGTTGGGTTTAAAAATAGTAAATTCTTTTGTTTAGGATAAACTGATTTAGATGTTCCCGTTTGTAAAAATGTTCCTTTATAAAGTTTGTGTCTTACTAAGGTATCTGTGGTATTTTTATCGGTGGTTTATACTCTCGAGAGGCTGCTTGAGTTTCTTGTCTTTTAGTTTTGGTTTTAGGTTTTGTTATTGGTTTCTAAGAATGACGGAGAGAGTTGTTTAGATGTTTAAATGTAAGTCACGTTTGAGGACAAATGTTTTTGTTTTGTTTTTTGTAACAAAAGTAGAATATGTAAATAAGAAGTGAAGAATTTTTATTTCGGTACAAATATTATTTCTGTAATTTTATCTTTTTGAAATTAAGAAAGAGAGGTTAGTACCAAAAAGAGAACAAATTCTACTGACTCTAAAAGACAAAATCTTCTTTTGTTCATGGGCTTTTCTTAGATACTCTGACTCTTTATTTTATAATCTGAACCCTTATCTCACATATCAGGGCAAGAGATATCTTTGGAGTGTCGAGACTAGAGAAACAACTGTTAACTCTAAGGTCCTTAAATCCCAAATCTTATAAACATAAGTGATCAATCAAACATTCCCTTTTGTTTTCTCCTTCCTCTTCTTTAAACGCGTGTACAGGTCAGGGTCGGAAGTACGGATGTCTTAGGACCACATACACAAAGTCAGGTCCCTTTTACGGTGGAGAGTGGATCTTGGTCTGGTGACCCGTAACCTTCGACTCGACGGTTTTCTCACTTCTTTGTCTCCAGTCACCAGTGGTTGGTCGACGGTGTAGGAAGGTTTCAGAAGTACAAGAGTTTATAGTAGGTACGTCTACAGAAGTCACGTAGAATTTCTTTTATATTAATCCTCGATTCCGTAGTCAACCCAAACGGAGGACTGAGAAGATTCTACTGTGGTGTCATTGTCTCGTGCTCTCTATCGAGAGAATATTTTGAAGTCTACGTCCTTTAAGTGTTCGTGTGTTTAGTGAGGTGAGTCCATGTACCTCACCATCTGTAACTTGTGTGTACTACATGACAGAGGGTGTAAAAATGATCATTTAAGGGTGTTACCTCTTCGCCGGAACCCAAGACCCAAGGTTTCTGTAAAGGACCACTTGAAGAATCTTGAAACTGAATACTTCCCATTTTAAGATTCGTAATCCTTTTCGAGGATGAACAACGCTATCATGTTTGACTCGGTCTTGTTAAGACTCACCTTAAGTGAAAGGTGAATCTGCAGTCGTGTCAAAGTCTTTGTGGTAGTTCAACTCATTCGTACTTTACTTTGAAGAAAGAACAATACTAAAAATTAATGGTTGAAACTTTCAGCCATTGTATTGTAAAGTTTTACGAGGACACAGTATGGAATCTTTCTTCGTTACAGTTCTTCGATACTTATTAGGAATTTGGAGTTGTATACATTTTGTAGGAAGTAAAGTGATTTAGGAAATTTTTAACTGGAGTAAACTAAAGTTTTAGGGGATCCTTCTTCGGTCCCTTCTATGATAATAGAGTAAAAGTGTTTACTTATTAGACTCTTCGAGTCTCACCAATCCATTTAACGATTGGGGGTCGGGTGTAATATTTGACCTTTTGTTCCTGAACGTGAAGTGGGAGTGCTGTCGTACCCTATCATTATCAGGGGACATAGAGTTGAAGGAATTGTTTTATTATCGTTATTCTTCTTTTTCTTTTGAAGGTAAGAACTGGAGACCACTCCAGTTCAAGAGTGTGTGGTGTAGGGTCAAAGTCTCACTCACGCAAGAGTCAGCGAAGTCAACCTAGGTTGAGAAACACTGGGATACCTAACATCGGACGGTCCGAGGAGACAGGTACCCGAAGAGGTCCGTTCTTATGATCTTACCCAATGATACGGAAGGAGGTCGCCTAGAAGGGTTGAGTCCCTAGTTTGGGAGTAGTAGACAAAGAGGACGTAACATTCATCTAAGAAGTGACGACTCGGTGACTCCTTCGGGTCTAAGTCTCATTTAGATGTATGTCCGTTTAACATTGTAAAAAGAAATTAAGTATAAGTTTATAACGTGTCTTTTTATAATAATTATTTACAAATAACCCCCGAACACTACGTCAGTCATAAATACTGTTATTCGATTTTTAAATGTAAAATGAATGTTAAAAACAAAACGACTTATAAGTATAGATAGTTTGACATATCTTACAAACTATTTAAATATACGTATTTTTATGTATCCGTTTTATACAACCACTGACGTAAAAAAAGTAAAAAGTAGATTTATAAAATCGTAGAATAGTATCTTTTTAGTTTCTAGTTTCCCCATTTTTTTTTAGACGATAAGACTTAGGGTCCGAGAAGGTGACCCTTGTACCAGAATTATTTTTCTCAAGATCTAAAAGTCCGTCCTCTGTGTCTATCATTATAATCTAAATAGGGTTATTTACAAAAATCTTCTAAGGAAATCAAGGAATGAAAGACTTAGACCATTTATATTTATACCCGAGAATAGTTCTCCTGTTTCTTTGAGTTATAATAGAAATTTTTTTTTCACTTCTTTCAAAATTACCACTTTTCAGTCAACCCTCAACCTCCTTGAAACGTTCATTTTTTAAAAATTTATGACAACGACGACGACGACGACGACGACGACGACGATTCAGGAAAGTTAACACAGGTTGAGACACGTAGGGGTGTCTACCATCTGGTGGCCCGAGAGACGGGGACCCTAAGAGGTCCGTTCTTGTGACCTCACCCATCGGTAAGAGAAGAGATTCCCTAGAAATAGGTTCCGAGGTTGGACCCAGAGGACGTAATGTCTGTCTAAGAAATGATAGACTCGGAGGTTCCAAATTATTTACTACCATGTTGAATCGGTATTTTTCTTTCTTTTGCCCCTCTTGGGAAGACGTGTTCGAGTAAAGACGTTTTGTTGTTGTTGTTGTTGTTGTTTCAACACGTACACACCTACTTATTCGTGTTCGTGTGAAAATCTTTGTGTACATACGCCCTTTACATACCGGAAAAGATCTTTATATGGGTACTTTCCTTTGATAATCGAAGACCTCTCTCTGATGTCCTAACCTTCAGACTCTAATGTCTGAAAAGGCCACAGACATTCTTCGAGTGTCCGTTCATACGACTAAAACTTAAGGGTCTCAAAGTCAACATTTCTCTTTGATGATTTATTTTATAACGAATGTGTTTTTTCTTTAGGACGAAAGAGGGTAAATCGTGATCTATTAGAAAACAACAACAAGTCATCGGGTCAGCACAGGTTGAGAAACGTTGGGGTACCTGACGTCGTGTAGTCCGGAGGGAAAGGGAGTGGTAGAGGGTCTCAAACGACTTCAAGTACAAGTAACGTAGACACTACGACAGGTCTGTAGAGTAGGAGACTGTCGAGACAAGAGGAAGACAGGAGTTAGAAAGGGTCGTAGTCTCTGAAAAGGTTACTCAGCAGACAAACGTAGTCTAGGGGGAAGTTCCTAGTGACGGAACAGCAAAGGTTCCCCGAACTCATTGAGTTACTTCGATATTCGGTACGCCACATCCCAGTGGGTTCTGTCTACCCGGTATCGTCTCTCAAGACTGTTTTGCACTAGGCGACCTCCTCCCTTACCGTTTGGTGGGGTCATATGAATAACACTCTTTGAGTACTTGGGATATTTTACGGTTTTTCTATTAGGAAAGTCAAGTTAATCAAGTCAAGTCAACGAGTCAGCACAGGCTGAGAAACGTTGGGGTGCTTGACGTCATACGGTCCGGAGGGACAGGTAGTGATTGAGGGCCGCAAGTGAGTCTGAGTGTAGGTAGTTCAGGCACTACGGTAGGTCGGTAGAGTAGGAGACAGCAGGGGAAGAGGAGGTCGGGGGTTAGGGAGGGTCGTAGTCTCAGAAAAGGTTACTCAGTTGAGTAACGTACACCACCGGTTTCATGACCTCAAAGTCGAAGTCGTAATAAGGAAGGTTTCTTGTGGGTCCTGACTAGAGGAAATCTTACCTGACCAACCTAGAGGAACGTCAGGTTCCCTGAGAGTTCTCAGAAGAGGTTGTGGTGTCAAGTTTTCGTAGTTAAGAAACCACGGGTCGAAAGAAGTGTCAGGTTGAGAGTGGAGGTTGTACTGGTGACCTTTTTGGTTTCGGAACTGGTCTACCTGAAAACAACCGTTTCATTACAGAGACGAAAAATTATACGACAGATCCAATGAGTTACAATTAAGTAGGTGGTTGCTAACTACTTCTTGCAGGATTAAAGGGTCGTGTCAAACGACGACACCCTCCATGGTGTCTCCACTTTTCTCGTTTTTTCAAGGAAGTGGAACACTTTGAATTGTTTTCTTTGTTCTTTGGGGTTTATTGTTATGTTCTCGGACTTCTATTCAGGCAAGACGCAGTTCAGGGAATTTTATCACAAAAGTATGAAACGTCATAGTGGTTCTGCGGTCGTCCCCCGTGAAATTTATACAGAAACCACTCAGTCCGAGTCGAGTACAAGTAAGATCCGGAAACTACAAGACAGATTTTCATAGCGTCTTACACTTCGGGAGCCGTATTTTGAAAGTACGAGAGGAAACTAAATTGATGTACCTGAATCTAAAAATTGAAACCAAAAACAAAAAGAAACTTTTACCTTTTATTTTTAACGAAAATTTGTTCATCCCTAATATTTAGGTACCTAATACAAACACTGTAAGAAAAAGCAAAAATACTCGACAGGAGATCCTTTCCGGATTTAGGAAGAGAGGGAGGTGGCCAACGTCGAGGAGACAGGTCTTAGACATAGAGACCACCAAGACTACGTTGGGGAGTGACATTTCGGAATAAGAGACACACACACACATACACGCACGAGTCAGCGAGTCAGTACAGACTGAGAAACGCCGGGTACCTGATATCGGACTGTCCGAGGAGACAGGTACCTTAAAAGGTCCGTACTTACGACCTCATCCAACGGTAAAGAGAGACTGGGTCCCTAACTTGGGCTCAAGGGACACAGAGGACGCAACCGTCCGCCTAAGAAATGGTAATCACGGGGTACCCTTTGGGGTTTCGGAATAACCCGAATACGGTAACGTCTTCGGTAACGTCTACGGTAACGTTACGCAAGAGAAAAAAAAAAAGTTAATAAGAGAAATTTTTTTAGAATTTTAATTTTTTTTAGGTTGATATAAATTTGTTTATGAAATTACAACTATAATCGTGTACTAAAAAAAGAAAGAGAAGTAAAAAACAAAAGAATTCACAAACCTTCTTCCCTTCTCTACTTATAGAGGTTGGGTTACTTTACTTTTAGAAATTTTACCCAGACTAAATAAATTGTGACATGAAAATAGTAAATTTCGTTAAAAGGGATGTGGAGTGTTAAGGAAACGGGGTTTTGTTTCTTTCATTGGGACGAGGGAAATGAACTAAGACTACCTCCTCTCTCTATCATCGTTTGACTGTTTTATATTGTAAATAAACATGAAATTCAAAAACTCTCCTATTGAGGGTCGAAATGGTTAGTTCTTGATTAAGACAGACAGACTCTAATTAAGGGAGAACCTATCCATCGATGAACCCATCGAAACAATCCGTTACTTATTCTCTTCTCTACATGTTCTGGTAATACAAGCGAATAGTTGACGAGGTTGGAGTTCAGGATCTAAGGTCTCGATATTGAAGTCGAAGTAAGAGTAGGAGTAGGAATAACAGTATAATAGTAGAGACAAATCCGTGTCAAACCCAAAGAGGGAGAGATGTTAAGTTAGGATCCTATGTCAACCCATCGTTACCCTTTCAGAAAATATCGTTATAAATCATTGTAGAACAAAAACAAACATAATTTCAGTCATCTAGATTTATAAAAAAGACCCAACCGAAAGTCACAGAGTTCTACAAGGAAAGGAGAACGGAAACGACTGAAGAAAACCAAGAGAATAAAATTCAACACCGATCGTAGTATGAGATAGGAAGTCCGCACGTACGGACGAATCAACGAATCAACACGTCACTGAGAAACACTGGGATACCTAGCATCGGACAGTCCGAAGAGACAGGTACCCTTTAAAAGGGTCGTCCTTATGACCTTACCCAACGGTAAAGGAGGAAGTCATTTCGAAAAAATTTATAAATTTTAAAACTTAAATATTTAAAATAAACATAATGGGTACAAAAAAAGATCCAATTTATATTAAAACCACTATCTCTGGTCCAAGTGAAGTTATATCTACGAGAAAGTCTCAGGTGAATCTGTAAAGTAGTATAATTAAATCGTTTCCTCGGTGTTTTATTTTCGACGTTACTTGGTACTTACATCCTTTTTATAGACGAAGGGTCGATAAAACCCAAACCTGTTCCAAATCCGTTCCGTGAAACAATTCCGTGTCTGTCAGACCTGAACCTCTAGTACACTCGGACACGTTCTCTTGTGTCTCGTTAACCGTTAATCTCGTTATAATTTTATATTACGTAGTTTATATAAAAGTAAGAAAGAAACCTAGTGTTTTTTTTGTGTTTGTTTGGGGTTTTGTGAAACACTAAACACCAATGAAGTAAATTAGAAAGAACTCAAAGTATAAAGGAGGAGATATGTTGTTCTTACAGTAATTCAAGTCCGTAAAACTTTACTAATTCACGTATTTCCCTACTTTTCATCGGTCGCACACGTTTGTTGTCCTGAAATTAAATTTACTATCTATATATCTATCCATTCATCTATCTTTTTTGAAAGGATGTACACCTCAAGACCTCGAAAGACCAGTAAAGAAATCCGTACGGGTAAATTGCAAAATGTAACAAAATTCGAAATATGGCGTTTACAGGACGGATATGAACAAACAATTTACAAATATTTTTCGAATCATAGAAAATTGGACTTCGAAAAATATAGACAATGTTTCCTTTGCAGTGAGTCCCTTTTTCAGTTCCGAGTGTGATAGTCACTAGTCTATTGCAACGACTTCAAACCCGCTCCGTGAAACAATTGCGTGTCTGTCAGACCTGAACCTCTAGTACGCTCGGACACGCTCTCTTGTGTGCGCGGATTGCGAGACTCCCGTCGGTTAGTTCTCTCGCAGAACCGCGGTGTGGGTGGACGGGTGACGAACAAGGTCCCTAACCTCGGTTGGACAGAGGAAAAGATGGTGCGACTCGACGACACTCACTTAAGAAGGACCTTTAGAGACGTTGAGACTACGTGTGCGTCGTATTGGTATGTCCGGTGATGTTTCGGACAAAGTATAAAAATTTTTAATGAGAATTGAGAACTAACGAAATTCAAACACAGACAGACAATTGGACTTTTTAGTCAAGTTTGTATGTAATATTCGTAGTGTGAAGGGAAATCGTTGATAATAATCATGAATTTTAAAACGTCAAGAGACTTTTCGTGTCGTCACGTCTAACTAAACCGACAGAACCGTTTATAAAGACCATTTTTATCCGAAGTAAACATAAGATATATTCTACTATCATTTGTAAAGAGGTGAAAACAAATATACAACAAATGTGGAACTCGTTACACTACGTTTACATGAGTAAAATATAGAAAAAATTTCAATCTTAAATGATATCTTAAAAATCTTCTGACGGTACAGTATCAACAAGTAGGTGACGAACTAGACAAACTGATGAAGATTTCGAGAATATCCTTAGATTAAGGAAATGTACAAAACGTCCTATCTTACTTACACGTCTTATGAAAAATTATTAACATTATGTTCTGTTTAACACGACACCGTAAATTGTGGAACTCCGAAGGGTCCACCGAGTCACTATTTGTTAGAGGGACGGTCACGACCTCTGGGTCCTCTGAACCCAAGTTAGGGACCTATCCCTTCTAGGGGAGCTCTTCCTTTACCGTTGGGTGAGGTCATTAATACGGACTTTTTAGGGTACCTATCTCCTCGGACCACCTGATATATATCAGGTACCCCAGAGTTTCTCAACCTGTGCTGACTCGTGTCGTGTGTAAATTGTGAATTTCTATCTTCAGATAAGGTATCTTATTGTTTGACTTAATAAACTCGTGATAGTTCATAAAACAAAAACTCTTTTCGAATTTGACACTCGGATTAAATTTAACATACGAGAAGTAGACAGATTGTATATTTACATCTAACACAAACACACACACAAACACACAGACACTCTCTCCCCCTACCTTCTTCCTCCCTACTCATCTTCCTTGGTAATCTTCATAAGTCTCTTTATTAGGTTATATCTGTCACTTAACCTCCCAAACCCAATACTCGGGTAAAGAGTCTACATTTCACCTCACATATCTCAATTAATAGAGAGGACCGATTAAGTTCAAGAAATGTAAATTTTTCTGTAAACTTTCATTAGACTCGTAAAACAGTTTCTTTTATGTTGTAGGTTTCACTAAAGTAATAAACACAATAAAATGAACGTATGGACTTGTGTAGAAAAATTATCGAAATAAATTTTATATTAAATACATGGTATTTCGAGAGGGTAAATTTCACATATTCAGGTACAAAAATCACATAAATGAGTCAACATGTTGGTAGTGGTATTACATTAAAAACTTGTAAAGGTAGTGGTAGGGGAGGTTTTAGTAGGGGTAAGAGGACGGAGGGGATCAGGGGTCGTGATCCATTAGTAATTAGATGAGAGACAGGGATTCCAAACGGATAATCACCTGTAAAATACGTTTCCTTTATTATCCTACACGTAGAAGACACTGACCGAAGAAAGTGAATCGTATTGTTATGTGAAAGTTCGACAGACCGAAGTTGTAAGACGGAGACTCCTATTTTACAATGAAACGTAAAGAACTACTCAAACTCCTAACTTATATTGAACGTAATTCCGTTTTTAATCTTTGATCAATCTCGTTCTCCCGAAAAGAGTTGATGTATTCGGTTAGGTAAAATGGTTTCAATTTTATGGTCTAACACGTTCGAGTTCGACGTCTTTTTGCACACAGGTACCCAGGAATCTAACTGCAACAGGTCCTCTTAACCGCCCCGTCCCCCGTTTGTTTTTTGTTTTGTTTGTCTGTGACGTTCAATGTTTGTCCTCGGTAGTTTTCTTCGACCCATAACGGGTTTACATCAAATTGTTGAATTGAAGGGAAAGAATCTTTTGTCTACTAATGTCTCATAAAGTGTATTTCGGTATTTTTGGAAACAAACCACAAACATATCCCCTGGGTTCTCTCGGTCTGGGGAATCCTTTTCGTTTAACGGGAGGATCTCTTTCATTTTAAAAAGGAAGACGGGAAAGGGGAAGAAGAGGGAACGTCTCAACTTGGCGTAAAGTCAAACGAGTTTATAAACTTTCACTTAAATCATAGGAGGGGGGTTGAATACTAAAATATCGGTTATCCACTACTCCAAATAAACGTATAAAGGTTAGTGTATTCGTCGGCACCTCACCTTTGTCACAGTCTGAGTAAAAGAGGAGGGGGTGGAGGAGGAGGAGGCTCCTTTGGACGGCGAAGATCGAGGGGTGGGAGGGGAAATTTCCCACTGAACGAGGCGCGGTCTGGCGACGAGGTCGGACGACGGCGGAGCCCGAGTCGCCAAGATGACGAGACAGGCGCGAGCGCGGGCCACGGGACGTAGAGGATGTCTCCCTGTAGGGGGCTCTACCTCTCGTTCCGGGACGAAGACGACCGAGACTCGCACACCGACGTCTCAGACTGGCAGAGGGTGCCTCCCGACCAGCGGCGGCTGTCATTCAAAAAACGCGCGTCTGAGGGGTGAACGTCTTATCCGAGTCACCGGTAAACGTGTGCAACACTCCTACTCTTCCTTTCTTTCATCCTTCCCCGACGCTACTCGTGGCCCCGGAGAGGATCGGGCTCGCGAACGGAGTCTATCCCAGCGACCCCACCCTAGACCTTCCTCGTGCCTCCTCTCAAAAGGAGGCTAGAGAGACCCCGCCGAGGGTTGTGGGGAAAGAGAGAAAGCGCGCGTCAGGAGAGATGAGGTCGACGCCGACTCAAGGGACCTCGGACCCGAGATGTCCCTTTACTCGGCCCATCCAGGCCGTCTCACACTCCCCGCCCCGGGCCTCCGCCCTCCTTCCCGAGACGGGCGCCACTGGACGAAATTGGAGAGGAGAACGTCCCCGGGACCTTACTTTACTTCCCCCGGTTCCACTGGGACCGAACCGGAACCAGCGTCGAGTCGGGGTCGGTCACTCTCGCGCTCATTTTTCACCGGGGAAGACCTCTTCGGCCGGGCATCACCTCGCCCCCCTCCGGGACTGGGGTTGAGACCTGTGAGAACGAGAGGTGCACCTCCCTGCACCTCCTCTCCTGCGCCCCGCGCTTCAGGACCCGTGCGCCCCAGGACGTGCGTGACCGCGCAGCCCCTTCGACAGGTAAAAGGTGAGAACATGGGAGCCGAAATGAATCGACGGTCGATTGGACGACTTCCCAACTGGTGGCGAGGGGAGTGGGGGTGGGGGGCGGCACTTTTTGCACCGTCTCGCTGGTCGTTAGACTGGCGACTGAACCTCTAACGGTCCAAACGCGAACCGATGGGAATGACAGGAGCCTGACAAGAGACTCGACTCGGGCTGAGCCCGCGGGACGGGGCGCCACGCCAGGCTCGAGAACCCCGAAGAACCCGCGGTGCCCCTCCGGTGACCGCCTTGGGGTCAGTGGCGAGTGGTCCCTATTCCGCAGGTCCGGTCTACACTCAAATAACGTCCTTTCTTCTCGTGGGTCGGGCTCTGGACGGGTGTTATCTCCATCGGACACATTGAACTCGGAACCAAGTCGATTGTGTGTCGTCTTGATTTTTCCATCGACTTCGTTCAGTATTTTTCTCCGTTACAAAAGAAAAGAGAAACCACCTTAACGTCAACCCCGCACAGAGGACCTACACGAAAGTCCGCCGTGCAGGACGTCACCGAGTAAAATATCACTTCAAACAGAGACTGAAACGACGATTCAAACAGGGACTGAAACGATAAAGTCGTGTCTCAACACTTTATTGTAAAAATTAAATAAATTCAGCCTCATTTCAACGAAATGGTACAAAACAATCAAAGACTACATGTACTTTATCGTAAAAAGTATCCAATTTTTTTCCTTTCGACTATTTTCATAGAAAAGACAGTCTAGTCAAACTCTTGTGACCTCCAAGTTAAACAACAACAAGTCAGTGATTCAACACAGACTGAGAAACGTTGGGGTACTTGACGTCGTGTGGTCCGAAGGGACAGGAAGTGGTAGAGGGCCTCAAACGAATATGATCACAGGTCCCTCAACCACTACGGTAGGTTGGTAGAGTAGGAGACAACAGGGGAAGAGGAGGACGGAAGTCAGATAGGGTCGTAGTCCTCTTTCCTCTGAGTCCTCTGTACCCAAACTAGGGACCCAGCCCTTTTAAGGGACCTCCTCCCGTACCGTTGGGTCGGCCCATGAGAACGGCCCTTTTGGGGTACCTACCACCTTAGGTCGTCCGATCCCAGGTACCCCAGGGTGTCTCAGGATGTCTTGATCCCGCTGACTGGTCTGTGTGTCGGTTTGTAGAATGGTTCATCGTACACACAAAATGTGATAGACTCTTTTACCAACCTTCTTTCAGGTTTAAGAACAAAGTCTATCATGTAGTGTCCTATCACAATGAATCTGGTCTTTGTGTGTGTTTATTCACAGTAAGTGTCAAAATTTCAAAAACAGTCTGAGGGACTCTCTAAGTCCTGGGATTTAATGACCCGATCATTCACAGTGGAGAGACCTAAAACGCAGGAGTCAGGATTTTACTCCTTAAATCTGGTCTGAGTTTTAGGAGAATCTGGGAAATTAAGGAATGAGAAGGTACGTTTATCTGTGTTCACTAATTCCTTAATTTAACCTAAAATTAGTTAGACAAAAAGGATCGATATTTACGAAACATTCCCTCCTTAGTAAACCTTTACCTGAACTTTAATTAGGGGGGGTAGGAAGGAAGGGTGAGAGTGAGATTGGGGGTAGGGAAGAAATATAATACGGAGAAGATAGTGTCGTTGAGAGACGAGAGAGGAGGTTTGATTAAATCCATCCTTACATTCTGTAAGTCTCATCTTTCCTTGTTCACACTCCTCCCTTACCATTCATGGTGGTGGAGACCCGAGACTGATATGAAGAGACAAAAGCTAAAGATTCTTTTTATACTCCTATGCCCGTGACGGGAGTCCGAGAAAAAAAAAAAAAAAGAACCTCGGTGGTGTTAGAGATGTACCGGAGTAATCCTTTAAACTTCTCGAGTCATCGATGTTCAGACAAACTGACCGGTATCTCTTAAAGATCCGATTATAAACTCAATTTGTACCACTCACTACCGTCGTTTTATCGTGTATCGTGGAAGTTTACTTCGTCTCGAGTCGTTCTCGTACTGACTAATTACACACCTTTCCACCCTCAGTCCGTGGCCCCTTCTAGACCGTCGTCCTTTACAAGTGAAAGAAAGACCACCACATAAAAATCGAGTTGGTAGGAAAGAACGAAATAAAGTCTTCCTCTTTAATCCGACATCTCAAATGTCGACTATAAAAACGTTTGTAAAAAAAGATATTTTAATCTTTCAGTTAGACGAACAATCCATTCGTTCGCGGAACAGATGTAACCTTACAGACTTTTGAGGTTAGTTAAGTAAGTCTATCGTTGTGACTAAAAAAAAGGGGTTTGGAAAAAAAAAAAAACCACCCCCCCTCCACTCGTAAGATATTTTCGACTCGACTATTAATACTGGTAGTCGGAGTCTCTTCTTTACTTAATGACTACTGTAAGAAATCCTCACATACAAACACACACAGTCTCTCCTTTTTGTTTGTCTCTTTCCTTCCTTCATTTTTGAAATTCTCTTACCGTAATATTAACTCGAGTATATGGAGTACAGAAGTATATTTACAATTAGAATAAATAGACTATTGACACTTGACGGAAATCTCAGTAAAAAGACCCTACGAGTTACGAGGAGGATATTACATGGAAGATATTCATAAGGAAATTTCCCAAACCTGAACTGGATTAAAGTAGAGACACTCAATAATAGACACAATTCTATTGAGGATCGGAAACAGCTGTGTGAAACTAAAAAACAACAAATAAATCCTTAAATCTCTATTTCTAATGTATCAGTTCTTTACGTAACTGAACATTGAATGGACTACGGGGGTTTAGAGAGGAATCACAAACTACTCCTGTGTAGAGTACCACACTACAATGCTTATACTACTCAGTTTAAGTCTTGTCTCCGGAATTTTTCCTAATTTACAATCCGTTGACGGGGACATTGTGTGTGATAAGATTCCACCGAAATGAAGATTCCCCTAGATCACTTTCCAGGAAGATAATAGTAGAGGTACATATTTTTTGTTATTAAAGGAATCATCGTCAACTCAGTTTAGTCAAGTTAGACGGTCGGTCTTCGTTAGGGGTCACATATATAATACTACTGATTTGTATGACAACTGGGTGTCAATCCCAGGTAGGAAGAGGGATTGAGAAGGACCGGATTCAGTCAACATACTCCCGACCATCTTTAACCCTTTGGTGCGAGTAGAAATCTTACGGTTCTGTAGGAATTCCCTAATGTTTGTTGGTCCATACTCCTTTATGGAAACCATACACAGTCTTGTGGTTCCTTCCCTTTCTGACTAATTTGTGGTCATCGTAGATATTAAAGTATATGTCTTATCTGTTTTCTTAACTTTTGTAGTGTATCGTATATCTCCCCATGACAAAAGAACAGTTTCTGAAGTAATACGAAAGACATTGAATTTTTTTTTTTAGGTACTTTTCGCTTTGTCTTCAAAGGTTTATGTTTAAAAGAACATTTACATACTTAACAGAAGATAAAAAGAAATGTTCGATACATCGGGTATCTTTACTACCACACCCTTTAACCTCGAGACTCACTAGGTTACCATTAGACCATGTTCTCAATTTCTAAATTGTCTGAAAAGAAAAAGTATCTTTATATGTTTAGGACGGAATTATTAAAGTTTCTTATCAGAATCAGTAAAGTTTTGGTGGTCGTTAAGATCCCGGTGGTACAACGTATTAAGATCTTTTTTTTATCTGATTTTCACTGACAATAGGAGACCTCAATACGTATCGTTATTAGAATTTATAGTCAAACCGTTGGTCCTCCACCCGCTCTAGACAGACGGTCTAACAAGTCCAATAAAGACGAAATTTTTCGAACGACTAGCTTGTACAATTTTATTCTGACAATTCTTCCCTTTGTATTTAATAAACTATGTCTCACTACACCCACTTTGATTGGATCAAACTTTAAAAGATTCCGTCAAAGATTGTCATTTTATTGAAGAACCCGTTTTAGTTTTCATTTAACGTTATGTTAAATGAATTTTAAATGAATTTTACAAATGATACTATATCATACATGAAGGATGTTTATGGGACACTTCTAAGTAGTTGTAAATCTTCATAACAGGTCTCTGAGTTTTTATCCGGTCTCAAAAGAATGAGAGGACTGAGTCAGCCCCGAATTGTTACTTCTCACCTAAGAAAGGTTTTGGCGGAGACGACATCATAAAATTCGCAGTCAAAACACACCTTAAGACACTTCTGTATTCACTCCTTTCTTTATAATCCCCTTTCTTAATTAGTATTAAGTATGTATCGTGTCTATAAAGACTTGTTTAGTGATTTCGTTAAAACTTGACTACATGGAACGGTACACCCCTCCTTATTAAGGTATGTTTTAAAGGGGTACGAAGGTTGAAAAGAAGAACAATTTTAAAAATTTTTATTACGATCCTTTTCCTTTGTTAGAAGGGAGTTTGTTCGAAACAACAACGAACAGAAACAACAACCCAGTAATACAGGGTGAGAGACACTGGGGTTCTCGGTGTCGTATGGTCCGAAGGGACACGAAGAGCCAGAGAGCCTCAAACGAGTCTGAGTACGGGTAACTCAACCACTACGGTAAGTTGATAGAATAGGAGACGTTTCACAGTCTATGTTGACTCGTGACCTCGTGACAGTTGAAACTCATGGCGACCTCCTAGTCGGTAAGAGAACGTTAGATTAAAGAAAAAAAAAAAAAAATGAAATCTTTGTTTTTATCGTAATCACCATAAACGAACACTTAGATTTCGTGTGATCAGGTCGTTTATTTTGTTTGGTGGGAGATTAATTGGAGGATAGTTAAAAAGTAAAAGTCCCTAATGTCCTCCTTTTCTAAAATCTCTGTAACTTTCATTTAAACGAGAGTCCTGAGGGCTTCTGTGTCGACTCCTGTGAACGGTGGAGTAAGGACCTCACTGCCTTAGACACCGATTGACAGTGAAGTTGGTGTCGTCGTTCTGGAAACACCACTAGGTACCGACCTGCCATTCCTTCCGAGAAGAAATCCATCCTCATCTGACCGTACTTGATTCGTAAGATTGTCCGAACAACTCTCGGGTCACTCACTACCCTTGGGTCACTATTGAAACGAAATTTGACCTTATTTTTGTCAAGACCGAGTCCACCCCTAACTCCTTAGATTTCGTTGTTCAACGGGTGATATGTCTCACTTCATTCAGTCTTTCTATTTTTGTGTAATACATACCTTAGATCTTTCGACCATGACTATTTTAATAAACGTCCCGTTGTTGTCTCTATGTCTGTATCTCTTGTCTGAATACGTGTACCCTCTCTCTCCTTCTTCTCCCACCCTACATACCTCTCTCATTGTACCTTTGTATGTAGTGGTATACATTTTATCCGTTACCCTTAAACGACATACTGAGTCCCTTGAGTGTGATCCGAGATATTGTTGGATCTCCCCACCCTATCCCTCTCTCCACCCTACCTCCAAGGTCTCCCTCCCTCGTATCTATATGGATACCGACTACGTACAATTACAAACCGTCTTTAGTTGTGTTATGACATTTCATTAATAGAAAGTTAATTTTTATTTAAAAATTTTTCATATATTCTTTTCGGTGTACCCATGAAGGAGACCTGTCACGATCGGAAGTCAAATGGTACCACGGATCGACACTGGAGTTTGACCGGTAAGGGGATCGGAAACGAGTTCATGTCTCGTCTCACATCCAATCTCCTTGACCACCTCTGACTAAGTAGACCACGGAGCGGGTTCAGGAAAGGATTCCTTCTACTGCACACTCTCCCTCCTCTCCCGACCCCACCTCCCTTCTCTGACGCAAGACGAAGCGGTAAGAGATCGAGACGCTGACCTAGGTCGGTGAAGAGTGGTGACCCGGAGTCAAATGATTAGACAATTTTTTAACTTAAATCCGACCTACAGGGAGGAGAGAGTTGTAAGAGGTTGACATTTGAAATCCCTCGAAAAGATCTCTACTTTCTCCCGATCGGTCCCTTGACAGTACGTTCTACTAGTCGTTTCCACTTTTGACGAATATAAATGAAAAGTTCTTATACTTTTTTCATCAAGAGAAATTTATATGGTCGATCAGGGAAATATACCATATCAAGAATGAATTGATTAAACAAAAGTCATAAAAGTCAGGAATTACTTGTCTAAAAATATCGAGTAATTTTTCTTGAATCTATTTTATCTACGAATTTCTTTATAATAGAAAGGTAATACAGGTCTCAAACACTTACACCATTATCTATGAGTTGAAATTACTCTACTTAGTTGATTACCAACAAGAAAGATGAGGACTAAAAAAAAAGTATGTCTTGAATTCACGGAAACAATAACTGTCACATCCTGTTAACGATAATGAAAATATTTCTACTTCCGTTGTTGATTGTCTAAAGTGTCCTTATAAATAAAATTGTTTTGTGTATATAAACAATCTCAAGTCCTCGTATAATATATAGAATACAATTTCAACGTAAAAGTTTAAAAACTGTATCTAAAAAAAATGTAAAATTCTCCAAATATAACTTTTATATTAGAAACCAATAAAATCTGTGTAAAACCGATGTAAATCTTGAACCGAAAATTATGAAAAGATTTTTCAAATTCGAATTGTAAGTATACTGTCTTTATTTAATCCATAGAGCCCATAGAGTTGAATAGGGACTCTCTTAAAACATTAAATCCTTAAAAACTTTTTATAAAGGAGGAGTGTGATTCTACTATACTGAGTGGGTCATAGTCATCTATCACCATGAAAGATAGTAATCGGGGTGACGAATTATTCTGATGAATATAAGAAGTGTACACAGGACTGTAAAAACTCACGGACCCGAGTCTCCGACCCGGTGACCGATACCCTGACAAAGTGAGACGTCTTGATCCACCAGACACGTTGTTGAGTAGATCCGTAAAGTCACTTGTTGGACCGAAGAAGTCACCCTGGTGGTCCACGTCCACCGTTCCTTCTGAAGTTCCCGTCGACACACGGACACGACGACGACGGCGATTCAGTGAAGTCAGCACAGACTGAAACACGCTGGGGTATTTACCGTCGGGTGGTCCGAGGGGGCAGGGACCCTAAGAGGTCCGTTCTTGTGACCTCACCCAACGGTAAAGGAAGAGGTCAAGTACTTTCACCTTCCACTTTCACTTCAGCGAGTCAGCATAGGCTGAGAATCGCTGGGGTGCCTGACGTCGGGTGGTCCGAGGAGGCAGGTATCCTAAAAGGTCCGTTCTCATGACCTCACCCCACGGTAACGGAAGAGGTACACACGGACACTTAGTTTCGATAATTTTTAATCATGACTAAATTCCTTTGACTCTTCCTTTTTTCGATCCTTTATAATGGAAAAACCTTGACTTCTTCCACCCAGGAACAAGAGGTCAGGAAACAACCCAACAACAATGACAAGTCGGTGAGTCAGCACAGACTGAGAAACACTGGGGTACCTAACATCGTACTGTCCGAAGGGACAAGAAGTCATAGAGGGTCTCGAACGAGTTTGAGTACAGGTAGTTCAGTCACTTTGGTAGGTCAGTAGAGTAGGAGACAGCAGGGGAAGAAGAGGACGGAAGCTAGAAAGTGTAGTAGTCCTAGAAAAGATTACTCACCAGAAAACAGAAGCGTAGTCCACCGGTTTCATAACCTCGAAGTCGAAGTCGTAGTCAGGAAGGTTATTTATAAGTCCTGACTAAAGGAAATCCTAACTGACCAACCTAGCGGAAAGTCAGGTTCCCTGAGAGTTCACAGAAGGGGTCGTGGTGTCAAGGTTTCGTAGTTAAGAAGTCGCGAGTCGGAAGAAATATCAGGTTGAGAATGTAGGTATGTACTGAGGACCTTTTTAGCATCGAAACTGATCTGTCTGGAAACAACCGGTTCATTACAGACACGAAAAATTATACGAAGATCCAACTAGTATCGAAAGGAAGGTTCCTCGTTCGCAGAAAATTAAAGTACCGATGTCAGTGGTAGACACCATTAAAAACTCGGGTTCTTTTATCAGACGGTAACAAAGGGGTAGATAAACGGTGTTTCACTACCCTGACCTACGGTATTAGAAGCAAAAAACTTACAACTCAAATTCGGTCGAAAAAGTGAAAAGAGAAAGTGGAAGTAATTCTCCGAGAAATCAAGGAGAAACGAAAGACGGTATTCCCACCACAGTAGACGTATAGACTCCAATAACTATCAAAGGAATATTAACTATCAAAAGAATTTTAACTATCAAAAAAGAATATTTGCATAGAATACAATTTAAAAATTTTCTTTCCTATTCTAACAATCCGTCAATGATTTTCATAGTCAGCGACATCCCCATCCAACCCAAGGAACGGGAAACTGTCTGACGGGTTGAGTCTTCGTGACTACCATGTCTTTTTTGAATATTATCCCTAACTCTCTTTTATTCTAAAAGGACGGAATAGACTCCATTCGACGAGTCGGTAAATTCCCATACCCTGATTCACTCCTCCAAGACGTCGAAACAGTACTCTTTGGGTTCCCTTACGAATCGTACGTCCCACGGGTCCTGTGAAGGGTCCTCCGTCACGTCGGTGTCTACAGGACCTCGAACCGGTGGACGAACACAAATTCATATCCCAAGATTACCACTACAACGTCGAGGAGTGGGACCGATTTTCCTCCTCACTAATCGAACACAAGACCTCTTTACTGTAGTAGGAGAGACCTTTCCGCCGACGTTTGCCACCAATCGGAAGTTGGATGTTCTCTCCTCTTTCTATCCCGTCGTGGTTAAGAAATCCCAAAATACGACCCGCCCGTAACGTAGACCAAGAAGGTTTCTGGGTCCGAGACGTGGGACTGACCTTCGTCGATGTGTCTCTACACAAGTATCTTCTAAGGTTGTACAAGGATCACTAGAGTGTAGTGGAAACACGAAAAAACCGAAACGAAAGAGAAGCACGAACTCTATTGAATAGTCAAGTCAAGTCAAGTCAGTGAGTCAGTACAGACTAAGACACTAGGGTACCTGACGTCGTACGGTCCAAAGGGAGAGGTAGTGGTTGAGGGTCTCGAACGAGTCTGAGTCACAGGTAGTTCAGCCACTACGGTAGGTTGGTAGAGTAGGAGACAGCCGGGGAAGAGGAGGACTGAAGTCAGAAAGGGTCGTAGTCCCAGAAAAGGTTACTCAGTTAAGAAGAGTAGTCCATCGCTTTCATAACATCAAAATGGAAGTCGTAGTCAGGAAGGTTACTTATAATTCCTGACTAAGGGAAATCCTAACTAACCAAACTAGAGGAACGTCAGGTTCCCTGAGTTCTAAGAAGAGGTTGTGTCTGGAAACAGTAGTTTCATTACAGAGACCAAAAATTATACGACAGATACAACCAGTTTCGAAAAAGAGGTTCCTCGTTCACAGAAAATTAAAGTACCGACGTCAGTGGTAGACGTCACTAAAACCTCGGGCTCTTTTATTTCAGACAGTGACAAAGGTATATCGAATATCTCGACCGGAAAATAGTGACGTTTATCTAACCCTTGGTTTCACCAGTGTTCTTCTGTAAATCCCCACCTCTCATTGAAGGTCTAGTACACTAGGGAAACAAAGTATCCACGGGACTGTTCCAATTTTGTCACGGACACAAGTATCTGCATTAATCCCCTTCTTGACCCTAACCTTAGTTGTAGAGGACTCAGGGTCCGAACGAAAAAGGAAGATGTTTCGTGTCGTTACACCACTTTTAAACAGGTGAAACAATCACAGTCCGCACTTAGCTCTCAAGTACAAAATTACAAAATAGGATGTTTTATCTAATTTGTCTTGCCTTCATATACCGACTAAGTACAACTATATAACGTTTTTTGTTGTGTTATAATCCTTCGTTAATAGAAGGTTAATTTTTTACTTATTTAAAATTTTTTCTTTTGTTTATGTTTTTTATTATTATTATTTCCTTCGTCTCGACTTTCCTGGGTGGTAGATTCTAGTTTCAAAGTTTGCTTCAGGGAACCAAACCCTTAAGTTCTCAGAATAAAAAAGATAACCGTAATGAGATTCTTCTTATGTCCAAAATGTCTAAAGGGGAATTTTCGTCGGATTCTGTGAATAAAGTCTTAAAAGAAACAGACAACTCAGTATTGCAAATGATCCCGATGTCATACTAGTCGAGAGTCCAACATTATCTCCACCCATCTAAAGTTTGTCCAACAACGATACATATCCGAGGACCGCTCTACCGTACCTTAAAACAGTAGACATAAAAAAAATTACACAAGCTAATAAAATTTTATTCGTATAAACGGTTCTACAAGTCACAGAGGAGAAACTACCGTATTTAGAAAAGTGAAACTTAAACCCTCGGAAATAGTTGTTCTTCGTTTCTTAATGTCTATCGTCAAACGAATAGAGGTTTTGTTCTGGTTGGAGTATTAAAACCTTTAAACTATTAATTTGGAGTAATTAAACGTGAGACTATTAGTTCTTAAACTTTCCTACCACTTTTTCAGACTCGACTTTGATTATTAAAAGATTACATAATTCTCTAACGATTTATTTTAATAGAAGACAATCTTGTCATACAAATTTTGATAAAACAAGTGATAGTGTAGTTTAAAACATACATTTATTGGGAAATATTCTTATTTCCATACCTTAGATCTTTCTGTCGTTACTACTGTTAGGAGGAACGTCCCGTCGTTTCCGTTGTGTATGTCTTTCTTGTTTGAAAACCTGTGTCACCCCCTTACTCTCCCACCCTACTAAACTCTCTTTTCGTAAATTTGTATATGTAATGGTATACATTTTGTCTATTGGTCACTCTCAAACTACATACTGTGTTCCTTGGGTTTCGGTCACGAGACACTGTTGGATCTCCTCACACTACCCCTTTCTCCACCCTCCCAAGTTTCGCCCCCCTGGATATATGTGGATACTGACTAAGTACACCTACATACCAACTTCGGTAATATTATAACATTTCATCAATAGGAGATTAATTTTTGAATTTTTTCTTCTATTTTTTTTTTCTTTTTTGCTATGAGTGTAAGGGGTTTTATAAAGACAACCCTTTATACATAATTGGGTTAACTTTCATAAATTTGATTTAAAGAAAATTTTATCAGACAGTAAGATGACATTTAAAATTGAATAAGTCTGACTAGAAAGGAAAGTTATGATATTTAATAACTTCAAAATGACTACTTGGTTACCCGAAGGATACCTAAAGGGGGGTAAATTATATACTCCAACTGTATACATAGATAACTATATTGTTCAACATCCACCCGTAAAATTCCTACGAACATAGTAGGAGGAGTCCACTGTCCTTACATACTCTCAACCCACGGTTTTGAACACCGACGGAATATGTTCTCCCTTGGTCTGAGGTTGCAGTAGCACCACCTGACCGACAGTGCCCGGGTCGTCGTAATAGGTCACAGACGTCCCATGTGGTTCGACCACCCTGTCCTACACCGGTTCAAATACTTGACCTACCGCCATTCTGACTCCCTTCCTCGGAACACATAGGTCTTGTCTGGTCAACCGATCTCGACTTGATTGCCGACCAAAGACAAGGAAAAACCTTTTTTTCTCTTTCACAGTGAGTGAGTCAGCACAGACTGAGAAACGCTGGGACACCTGACGTCGGACGGTGAGAGGAGACAGGTACCCTAAGAGGTCCGTTCTTATGACATCACCCAACGGTACGGAAGGAGGTCCCCTAGAAGGACTGAATCCGTAGCTTGGACCCATAGGATGTAACATCCGTCTAAGAAGTGGTAGACCCGGTGGTCCCTTCGGGAAATAAGAAAATGTAAATCTATATCTATAAAACCCCTAGTTGAGTATAGAAGTCTTATTCGTATCTGTAATAAAAAAAGTCGATTTTCATCGTAATACTATTTTTTACTATTACGATATTTTAGGTATTTCGTAGTATCAGGACGGGACGTGACAGGAAACTATAAAAGTACCACTTATCTAAACGACTCTGGTTCTTTATTCACCCGTCTTGTCTGTTTTCGAACAATAAAGTCCCGTCTCCTTTCTACAGTACAAGACGGTTTAGGAAGAGATGGTCAACCGACCGTGTATCTTTAAAATAGGTCCGACACTGGACAATCTTATGGTTAGAAAACTACTTCTAAAATTATAATGAAAAAGGAATCACACCTAATTTCTAGACTTAAAAACAACTCTCAACCTCCTCACTACCTCTACTCGATCCCCTTTTTTTACGTCCTTTTCACACATCCTATACTTCATCGACTCCCAGTCCTCGAAATAAGTGAAACTGAGAGACTCCAGTAGGAGACTTTTAATGGAAACCTTTCATAGAACCCCAACTTTACTTCCATTATGAGAGTGTCCGGTAATAAATTCGGTTCATGAATTTTTATTCGAGTCAAATAACTTAGTTAGTAATTTTCTATTTTCAATAAAAGAACTGAGAAAACGATTGGTCCTCTCACTTGAACCCGTTTAGTCTAGTGTAAGGACCTTGAGTCTGAAGAGTAGAGAACTTACTCTTCCGACCGGGTATACACAGGGTATAAGACATTATCAAAGGTTAAAATTCAGTAACGAACTCATTGGAATTTCTTATTTCATTGTGTCCCATAAACTCATCTTTTACTACTCAATTTATATATAAACATACACACAGATATATATATATATATCTTTATGGATATATATTTATACCACGAACCAGTGAATTAGTACAGGTTGAGAAACACTGGGGTACTTGACACCGGTCGGTCCGAGGAGACGGGTACCTTAAAAGACCCGTTCTTATGACCTCACCCAACGGTAAAGGATGAGGTTATATATTTATATGTGTATATGTATATAAAAGTCTACATACCTTTAAGTTGCAAAGATAAAGTCTGTAAACCTTTTGAGATTAACTTTATAATCATTCCTTTCTCTTTTAGAGTTGTTATATCAGATACAAGGAGAATGGACATTGTTCTTTAATTTTATTTATCAATTCAAAGTCATAACGGAGATAAAACTTTTAATATAAATAAATAAACTTTGTGATAAGTTGAAAATAAAGAAAATCGTAACTATAAAACGTTTCTTGACATTTTGAGGAAAAAGACAAGCAGAAGGTTTCCTACTTAAATTGATAGGGGACCCGTTACACGTAGAGAACCCTATGTCGGAACCCCGGGTACGACGACCATAACGTCCTTCAGACTGGTCATTCTTCCAGTTGTCCTAATGGCCATTCTTTCGTCACGGTAAAAGAGAATTTTGTTTTCTTGACGTAACGAACAACGAGACTTTCTCTTAGTCCTACAAACAGTTTGTTCGTATACACACAATGGGAGGACCCATACGGACCGGTAAACTAATAGTGTACCCTCCCGAGAAAAAGACCTTATTTTATTTTAAGTCTGGGAACGAGAGTACCCGAGTGATAGATGACCGTCTTCTTCTCTTTGCTACGTCTCAACTTGTGTCTTTCGGGCCACCGTAGAGTCTTTGGGCAAAGGGAGGAGCGAAACGAGACACGAAACTATCACATAACGTGTGTATAGACAGTGGAGAGTGTAGTTATGACCTCTTTTCTTTTTTCCTGGGTGTGGTCTCCGGTAAACCTTTTTCCTCTGGACAGTAGGTCCGGTTATCGTTATCTATCAAACTGGATACATCTCTCCTTCTTTCTCAGGTCGGGGTAAATGTCCGGAAGATTGGTCCTTGTCTTTATTAAGTGTTTTCTCTTAGTTCAGTAGGACATACTTTTAACAATAAATTACTAATCGAACTCTTTAAGTTTAAAAATAAAAACTTCTTCTCTATTCGGAAGAGAATACTTAGAGTCATTAAATTTTGAGTCAGTGACGTCTTAACCTCGACTATTGTTAGACACTGACGGTCAATGTAAGTTTACTACTCGTTACCTTACGATTCCACTATGACTACCTCTGATTTTGATTACCCTTAATTTTTTAGAGACTCACTGAAGGGACCACCAGATCACCAATTCTTAAGTGGAGCGTACTTCCCTTGTGTCCAAGGTAGAGAGGTACCCCTTGATTCTAGGGTGCACGCCACCTCGTTGTCCGGTGTATGGAGTTGATCTCTTAAGTACGTCGGGTTTCCTTTTTAGGGCGCACTACTTTACTTTCTAGGGTGTACGTGTCAATTCTGGAGTACGTCGGTTTATATATTTATTTATTTTTAGAGACTCCTGAAAAACGAAAGGGAGATTCCGGATCTAGGTCGACCTGGATTGAAGCTCATACGTCTTCGAGGTTCAGCGGAAAGAGGACTACTGCGCCTAAAACATCTGCAAAATGTGTGTAAGTGGTCCCCCAGTGGACCGTCTTCATAGCCTTAGGTCTTTGGTCATCCCGTACAACTGTAAATGGGATTGCCTCCGTGAAAGGTTGGTCCTACATTGTAACCCCTTCGAGAGGCACACTAACGTCTCTCTCCGGAACCTCCATTTATATTAAGTCTTCAATTGATTTATATTCAACAACAGAATTGAGAATGACTGGTTCACGGGACGGTAAGAGGTGTTCATGTATCAAACTTATATGTAAATCGGTTCTACACAAAAACTTCTTCAGACAGTGTAAAATGGTGCTAGTGGAACCTCGGAGTTATGAAGGACCCCAGTCTATCTGCAAAGTAGAACATAATATAACATTCGACGTGACTTTTGACGTAAACGTCATTATTTTCCCTTTTTTTGTTTGTCACTATACCGTCCTTTTGACGGAATGGAAACTATTTCATAATAGAACGATGTGTAATTTGAAACTTATGTCACGTTTTGGTCATCTCAATAAAAATTAAGATGATTTTCATTTCCTGTACAGTTAATCAGGTCTAAAGAAAACGGTCGGAAAATTTCTCTACATGTTTAGTTTTTGTTTAGTGGTAAGGGATTGTTATTTATAAGGTTCAAAAATTCTTCTTTTATGTCAAATTATAATCAAAAATTACAACTTATTAGTACAATTTCACTTTCACTTCAGCGAGTCAGCACAGGGGCTGAGAAACGCTGGGCACCTGATATCGGGTGGTTCGAGGAGACAGGTACCCGAAGAGGTCCTTTCTTATGACCTCACCCAAGGGCAATACTAAACAAAATTCCCTAGAAACGTATAGAGCACCCGTTACCCTGGATGGATATTGGTTATATGAGGACCCAAACCCAGTATGTAATATCTTAAATGTCGTATTACAATGATTAAAATTAACCATTTTTTCGAATACTATTTTTTGACATGAAAATACTGTAACGACTAATAAAGATATTAAGATATTAATATGTAAATATCTTTATATATTTATTATACAAAATCTTAATATCTTAATATCTTTATTAATAATTATTAAGATAATAAAGATATTAAATTACATTTTTAGTACTTGTCACTGTGTGAGGAGTTAATAAGACAATTATACCGTTAATATGGATACTACACCAAAGATCCCCATATGAAGGTCTTAGTAGATCTCCATAATATATGAAAGTTATATTTGTTTTCCACAGTACTTGACCCCCTTTAGTTGAAGATAGAACCTACAGGAATAATGTCGAAGCATTTGTATGAGTGTTTATATTCTGTCGTCTTCGCAGATTTCAAGGACTATTTTAACCGCTGAAATTGTGAGAACCCCATCCCTTCTTCGATGATAGTTCTTGCGGAGGAATTTGTCCTGGATGTCAGCTCCTCTAGCAAAACAAGATTGTGGTGTAGAGTCGACATAATCTGTACGTTCTACTTTGTAAGTAACACTTGACAGTCTCAACTTTACAAGGAACACAGAGAAAAAGGGGTCTACACCTGGTCGATCACTTCACGAGGGTGCTCGCAAGGCAAGTAGAGAAGTAACTGAGAGACAACTTACTTCTTTTAGGTTCATTCCGCATGGCCACGTTAAGGTTTCTTCGGAAACTCTTTCCAGAGACGGACTCGACGTCTTTCTTGGCAACGTTGTTGTACCCGATGCTCTAGTTGTTCCAGTCTCGGTTTTCTTCGTCGTTCTACATGGACTTCTGAGCAAGAGTCTACGGAATGTTTCCATCCGACCTCTGACAATATTTATCCTTTTACCTAAACTAGGATAAAAAAATAATAGTACGAACAACGTAGTGTACATGACTAAAACAGGTAACGTTATCTCTACTATTTTGTTACAACGATTCAAGACTCGGGAGTAAACACAAAGACAACCATCTCCCCTTCAACGTGATTAGGTAAAACGACCTCAAGGATTAAGGGTGACGATCATTCCGGGTCCCGTGTTGACGTGACGGAACACGTCGTCAAGACGGACGGTGGTAGGAGACACGAACACGGGTAATCGTACCCGGTGGTGTAATCATGGTCCGAGACTCAAGTAAACTTTGGTAAGTATGTCTCCGTAGTTTGACACCGGGAACTTGGTTAAGGTCGGGTAGTAGACGAAGAAATTTTTTTTGAAAACAATCTTACATTGGTGTAATTAAATAAAGACACAACTGATTCCCACGAAAGTACGGAGGTACCGTCTCAACTCACCAACTCTGTCTCTGATAAACCGGGCGTTTTCAATTTGAGAAATGAGAGTAGGAAACGTCTTTTTCCTACGGTTGAGGATTTTAGACGAAACCCCGAAGGGTCCACCGAGTCACCATTTCTTAGACTGATGTTATGTCCTCTACGTCCAAGTCAGGAACCCAACCCTTCTAGAGGACGTCTTCCTTTATCGTTGGGTGAGGTCATACGAACGGACCTCCTAGGGTACCTGTCTCCTCGGACCACCCGATGTCAGGTACCCCGACTTTTTCTCGACCTGTGCTGACTTGATGATTTGTTGTTTGTTGTTTCAGACGAAATTCACTTCCGTCCTTGGTGGACATAAACTTTTACTTTGATCAGGGCTCTCCCTTCTTATATGGTTTGGAAGATTCTGTGAGGGTAAAACAATTCTTAGACTCAGAGGACGTAACGTCCGTCTAAGAAATGGTAGACTCAACAAATCCTTCGGGTCACGGACTAGAAAGACCCAGACGAATGGTTCAGTCTATGTGGACTTAAGAAGGATAGGTGATCTTGGTGTGAGAAGACGTTCCCTCATCTCAAGTTTCGGACTTATAAGATCATCATTCGTGACATGTCTATCCTTCGTCAGAAAGGCTCAGTGTAAATATCAGTACGTACTTGTGAAGGACAGCTAGTGATCACTCTACGCCAGACGACAACCCTCACGTACGAACAAACACGACGCCACAAAGGTATTTCTGACTAGTCTCGAACAAGACTAAAAGAGAGATGTCAGAAGGTAATGGTTCATTTCTAGGTAAAAAGACCTTGACTCTCATTATGTATGTGGTTGGTCCGGAAGCTCTAAAGAGACATACCGTGACACCGACTCTCGCTCTTGTAGGGAAAGTGGGACACTCATCGGCGTCCTAAAATGGAAGTCGTACCCCCGAATAGTACCGTGACGATGGACGGGACTGGTAGTCAGACTCCTTGTCTTTCCCGTATCCTATCGTCAGGGGTTGGAAAAACAGTGGTCCCTGGACAAAACACCTTCTGTCAAAAAGGTACCTGGCCCTCTACCCCCTACCAAAGTCCTACTAAGTTCGAGTAATGTACTTAACACGTGAATTAAAAATAATAATAATGTAGTCGAGGTGGAGTCTAGTAGTCCGTAATCTAGGGTCTGGGGACCGTATCCTGAGGATTTTTTTTCCACATGAGTTGTCTTTTTAAAAATTTCTCGAAATTTAAAAAATTTTCCGTTTTCTACAAGTAATGCCACCATGGGTGCCATCGTATTTAATCTTCGTTTCATTCACAGGTTTTGACTCCGTTACCAATTCACTTAACACCAAGTTGTTTAGTTATTTTAGTTAGATCGGAGATTTTTCACATCAATATCTTTTGATCCATTTCGTACAATTTTTCACCTTCCATTTTGTACTTCACTTATTTCTTTTTTATCTCTTAACGTACATGTGATACTAACACTGTTTCCTTTGTGTACAAGTGTATAGTTATGTTTATTCCTTTATATACTTTTACTTTTATTATAGAGATTTACTATCTGTACTTAAAAAAGAGAATCCTTAATATAATGTATTAAGTATAACAATCCTATTTTCAACCTTATGAAATTTCCCCACATAGGTAGAAAGTTTTATGTGATTCACGGTAACTGTAAGTAGAACACATAAAACAACCTGTAAAAAACGTAAAAATTTTATAAGGGGTTTGTTATTTCGATAAATAGAAAATCCTCCTTCTTTTTCCCTTTTTTAAGACTAAAAGTCTCGATTGGTTTATACAACTAGAAAATAAGTCCGGACTTCAAAGGTGTTTATTCTGTATGAGGAAAGATGAAATGTGCCTCCACCTATAACCTCTTAACGATTACAACTTTGAGTTTACCTAATCGCTAAGGATGAAGTCGACCAGGTTGACCACCTCGTCGGGGCCGAAACTATAACCCTTCTAGTCTCATTTCCGTCCTCTCTGAGTTTTTTTCATTTATTAAAAAGAGGTAAGTGAAGACTAAGTGAGTTTACAGAAATGGATCTTTATCATAAAGACCTCGGAGGTTGTAAGTCCACTTTGAAATCATCCGAAACAAAAATTTTGATATATGGATATGGGTTCCTAACTTGGGTCGAGCGGACGTAACATCCGTCTAAGAAATCGAAGACGCGGTAGTTCTTTCGAGGTAAGTCATATTTTCAAAATTTAGGAGACTCCGAGAGATACGTTAAGTAAATTTTGATATATGGATCTATTAATAATAAGAATAAAAAATTCTCATAATAAAATAATAATATGATCTCTTCATTACCATAAAGACGTAAAATATCTTTCTTTTGTATTTGTTGTAACTCAACGGTGTTAGTAACTCATTTCGACTCTAATCTTCAGTTCTTAGAGTTGAAGAGTAAATTGTAACTAAGGACGTTCGTGTTTTGTCAATACGTCTCTTTGAACCACTACGGTGAGCCTGTAAGTCTCTAATTTTGGTTAGAGTCCTGAAGGGACCGTCAAGTGAACAATTCTAACTTTCAAAGGTGACGTCGCCCACACCCAAAGCAGAGACCAACCCCTCGATTCTAGGGTGTACGGTTCTCTATATCGGTTTACAAAAAATTTTTATTTTATTTTTGGTTGGAGAAGTTCTTCGTACTCTAAGGTTCTATTAGAGTAGGAGAGAGGGGATGGGTTTAGGTGTATCTAGATATTTTACTTTACGTATCTCTCGGAGTCTCCTAAATTTTGAAAATATGACTTACCCCGGAGGAACCACCGAGTCTTCCATTTCTTAGACGGATGTCACGCCCTCTGGACCCAAGTTAGGGACCCAACCCTTTAGGGGACCTCTTTCTTTACCGAATGGATGAGGTCATAAGAACGGACCCCTTAAGGTACCTGTCTCCTCGGACCGTCCGACGTCAGGTACCCTTACGTCTCAGCCGGTGCTGATTCGCTGATGTGAAAGTGAAAGAAAGTATGACTTACATGTCCCTAAAACATTTGAAGTCATATGGTAATAACATTTATTTTTACTGAGAAATTTAATCCTAGTTATTATATAAAGAGGAAACAGTAAAAGAAGATATTGGTTTCATCCACTCCCTTTCTTCAACACTTACCTCTCCGATATGTCTCATCACAAAGAGATCGTCCCGGTCAACTTCCGACGAAAGACTTAAGGAATTACGTCTGTGACTCTTCACCATTTCAACTAGAACATAGTAGAAAACCATTCTCGGACCACTAACATTTGGACGAGGTCCGATAGACATACGGACAGATATGATTACTTACTCGAAATAACGGCTTGTCACGTAATCCGGGCGTTTATTGGTAGACTAAGTCTACACAACGACTGACCTTACCGGACTCATATTTATCAATTAATAACCTTTATAGTTTTCTCAGTCTTCTTAGTACATTCAAAGTCTGTTGGACTTTCTTCTTAAATAAAAACTTGTCAGTAAAAATAACAAGATTATACGACACAAGTGTATGTAAAAGAAGGTGTCCCACTAGAAGACAAGGGCCCTCTTTTACAGAATAGACGTCTTTCCTTTCAGTGGACACTATAAACACTTTACGGTACTGTTCAGAGACTTATCTTTCAGACCGACCACTCGTAGTACCCGAGTCCGGGAGACCCATAGAACTTGAACGAGAGGTTTCCTACGACGAAGTACGAAACGGGAAGTGGGGACTTGATCTCTGAACCTGACTCAGAACACTACTCTTGGAAGTCTTCCAGAAAGAATTTCAGAAGATAAATGTGTAATCCCCCGAAGGGCTACCGAGTCATCATTTCTTAGGCGAACGGTTACGTCCTCTACACTCAAGTTAGGGACCCAGTCCTTCTATGGGACCTCCTCCTTTACAGTTGGGTGAGGTCATAAGAACGGACCCTTTAGGGTACCTGTCTCCTCGGACCTCCCGATGTCGGATACCCCAGTGTTTCTCAACCTGTGTTGACTCACTGACTCGTACGTGTGTGTGTGCGTGTGTGTGCGTGCGTGTAATCTGGACAGGCAAACGAAAATCGTTATGAAGGAGATAAAAGAAAAAGGACAAGAAAAACGGTAGAGACCACGTGAAGCATCCAAAATAAAATGAAGAACTTAATGGTGTTTTAGAAGTGAAGACGAAAAAGGACATGATGTTGGGACGAGGGAAATGTCTGGACACACGTCTCGTATATAGTGTTCAAACATCGGTAGTGACACCGATACCCGTGTCGAGGAGGACCCTCCATGGGTCCCCTCACTTGGTAGTCGGTTTTGGTCTCAGGCGGAACTAAGACTCACGGTCGTCTAAGGTCCTGTCCCTCGGTTTCCCCGTCGGTGGTGTGTAGGCAGAGTTTTGGGGGTTTCTACCTTTCGAACACCTGAATTCTCAAATCTTCTACCAAGAGAAAAGGTGGAGTTTTGTTGACGGACCGAGAAAAGATGGACTGGAAAATTAGGTGTACCGTCGACCGTCGACTTAAAAAGGTCTCGCAGTCATGATTCATCTCTGACTTGTACACTGACGGAGAGAGAGGTGGTACAGGGGAGGACCTTAAGGGTTTCATACGGTGAAGGTAAGGAGGTGAGTAGGGGGACGGTCCACGTTCACGACTTCCCAACATCCATATTTCCCCCTTTCGAATCTAGTGTAGTATGGTCGGTCACTGTGCCCTTTTGTTACCCGTTTCAACCAGTGTTGTAGTAGGCCTTTATCTTTTCGATTAACGAAAACCAAACAGAAGGGGTCAATGTAAATGTCTGTTTTCATGTCTTCTTAAGAGATTAGTCTTTTTCGTACAATTTCCGAGATACACTGTATAGAGAAAATAAAAATTAAAGATAAAATATTATGTCAAATAGTTACCTATTCATACCTAAAGTCTGAAAGAGATATGTACATATTATAAATGGAATAAAATCAAAAAATGTAATACCAAAATACTGTATATATGAAACCTGTTTTACTTCGGTAGACCTAATTTTTGTAATTACATTCTCGCAAGTTCTATTTGAACTTTCCCTCTTATCAATGACCACAACTCGCTCCCTCTTATTAACTAAAATAGGTTCACATATGAAGATGATTCTCAAAGTAACGAAAAACAAGAAGTAGTGTTTAGACTCCGTTAAGTATAAACAAAATTGAGAAGTTTTCCCTGAGGATATTCTTCAAAATATATACTTAAATATAATACATGTTTGTATGTGTTTGTAAGAATACATATATAATAGGGTTCCAATAGGTGTTGAAATTAGACATTACACTTAATTTTTTTTTTTTTGAACTTTTTAATCCTTGGTTGAGAATAGACAGATCGTTCATAAAAAACAGTGTAAACACATTCAATATTCTGAAATAGATTCTATCAGATTACTATACAAGAAGTAGACTACTATTCTACTGACTTTGTTGTCTATAAATTCCTCAAAAAAAAAAGGAAAAATAAGGACTTGAAATAGATCCTCCATTAATACTGAGTCTGATTATTGGAAGACGGCAAAAAGTGGAGACACTGATTCAGTCACTTGATTTTCGAAGAGAGAGTAGAAGACCATTTTGAGAAATCTTCTGAGTATTGTGTTCTTTTCCTTTTTTTATATCCATAAAATAAATTGTTCAAAATCTTCATTCTTTAGAACTATTTAAAACTTTAGTAAGTTAAGTCAGAAGACTTTTCCTATGAGGAATAGCTCTGTACCGATTCATTTATGATCTGACACTGAGGATACTCGGACGGTGAAGGAGACTAATCCAAATAAGAGTGTTGGAAACAAGACTTGAAGACCAACTGACGAAAAAGTAGAACTTCCACCACTCCCTGCCTTCTCCCAATATTTTGTGATTCGTCTATTATTTAACGGTAAGAAGGAGACAAAAGAGAGTCTTTGAACCGTTTCGATGCCTTCTTTCTTGTCGTATACTTAAGA
Source organism: Capra ibex (assembly GCA_006410555.1). Lineage (NCBI taxonomy): Eukaryota > Metazoa > Chordata > Mammalia > Artiodactyla > Bovidae > Capra > Capra ibex. The sequence continues at coordinate 47,141,726 of SJYO01046538.1, forward strand.
TACTTCTTACTTCATTGAAAATGTTTTCTGCGGGTCACGAAATCTACCACCTTTCACTTAAAAGGACTCATAATTGGGGTCGAGATCGGATTAATCAATAAAATTCTATGTCAGAGTTTATGATTTTGATTAAGTTAAACTCCACATATCACGGTTTATCGTGTAGAAGGTTGTAATTCTGTTTATTGTCTATACTTTTCGTGACGTAAGACAGGAACCTCTTTTTTTACTCAATAAATTTGACCATTTTATTAGTCTAGAGAAGTACATCATTCAAATCGGTATCGGATTTTAACTAATTTTAGAGTAAAAATTAACCATAAGACGTAAAAGATCTAACTATTGGAAGAGTTTCGAAAGAGGTTCAGATTTATATCTTTCATCCTAAAAAACGTCGTACTCATCCTGGGCAAATGAGTAGTTAGCTTTAGGGATGAAGGAACCTTAATGAGAGGAGAACGGTAACCTTACATCAAGTTCCCACTTGGTCCTTGATCACTGAACCTCTATCTTTACTTCTTATCTCAACTATTTTGTGACTTGGAAATTTATGGGAGATGTCAACCAACGTAGTATTGATTCAATGTTTAATTTCCTCTATATATTTCAACTCTAGTTAATTTAGAATTATTTGAAATGTCAAATACCAAATCATAAAGGGGAAGGAAAAGGACGAAACAGAGTTCTAATATAAAATTATCAAAAAGGGATCTATCCGAAAAGTTTACTCGGACAATAGTAGTCGACTATGTCTTAAAATTGATGTCTCTTTTTTTTTTCTATGGCATTAAAATAATAGTCTAAAAGTTTTAATATAAGTAACTTCAGGAAATTACATACTATCAATGACAAATTAAAATCCGAATAAAGTCGGTACGAAGTCAGTCTGAAGCTCGTACAGAGAAAGAAGGGATTGATACTATTCTTTTATACACAAGTTCTACTTTGAAACGTAGTACGTTTCAGGATGTTTAAAATCTGTTTCCAACAAAAATGATTCATTTCCTTGTCTTTTCAATGTCAGTCAGTATATTCACGAATTTTGGTAACACCTGTTACTTTTCCTAGTTAAAGATATAGGTGCACTTAACAGTACTTTCAACAACAAAAATTGTTGATCAGTTCTCACTCACTTGTAAATAAATATTTGATCTAGAGTATAAAAGTCTTACGAAAAGATATATAATAATATTTTACTATCTCTTCAGTTTATAAAGTCTCCGATAATGACCTTTAGGTTTGACACTTACGCACACCCACAGACTTGTGTATAAGTGCATACTTCGGGGTGTATATACTAATAAGGAGTCGTACCGAACCTTCCGTTTACTACTTCTCCACGCAATCTTGTGTCACGTCCTCTTTCACAAGGTCACCACGGCCTTGTGAGGAAGTAGACTCTCGATGCTAACACGGACATGTTTCATCTTACTTACGACACTAACTGTAGTCGGTCAAACCTTACTTAAGAGAGATTTTTATTTTACAACACGCTGAACAACAACCGTAGGGGGAAGTAACAATATTAAGTAATTAAGAGCCCTAAACCCAAAACTCGTTCCCACGTAGTTGAACTCTTTCATATTTAAGTTAGTCATATACCGGAACCCTTGAGACTGAAGATGTCTGAAGTGATATATATATATAGTCGTTACGAAACTGAAAGTTACAATAAATAATCGACATTTATATACACACATACACATTTCCCTCTAACATGTATAACGTTTCCAGGGACACCGATAGACGTAAATATCTACAAACCACGATTAAAACATGCACAAAAATAGTCACTGTCAAAGTGACTCGGTTGAATGAGACTACTTTGTTATGTTATTTTACCCGAAATTTTTTTGTGTTTTGAATGAACACACTTCTTTACCTTAGATGAAAATTATTTTGACTGTTGTAAAATAATGTTACGATTCAGTAATAAAACATAGTAAATTTGAGGGGAAACCTCTTCCGTCACCGTGGGGTGAGGTCATGAGAGCGGACCTTTTAGGGTACCTACCTCCTCGGACCTTCCGACGTCAGGTACACCAGCGACTCCCAGCCTGTTCTGACTCACTGAAGTGAAAGTTAAAAGTGAAAGTACGTAACCTCTTCCTTTACCGTTGGGTGAGGTCACAAGAACGGACCTCTTAGGGTCCCTGCGTCCTCGGACCACCCGACGGTAGATACCCCAGCGTGTCTCAGTCTATGCTGACTTCGCTGAATCGTCGTTTGAGGGGAATTTTCTTTAAATAAGAATCTCGGTCTAAGTAAGTCGTTTAAAAATGACTTATTAGGGATACGAGTCATTTTTCATGTCGAAGATTTTTAATGTCACGTGTCATATAAAATAAAAAATATAAATGTAAACATGTTTCAGAATCTCTAGTAAATTTGACATCGTTTTTTACTATGTCTTAATAAGGATTTATTTTGTGTGTCTTGAAAAGAACGGACGGTCTATGAAGAAGTGTTCATTGTACAATCTGATTATGATTTATAGAAACTGGTAAAGGACCTTATTACAGAGACAAAGACTCTAGACTAGTAATCGATACTTCGCCTACCGTAAACATATTATTTTACTTGTGAAACCTTCATGTAAAAATCTGGAAAAGTAATTTAACAAAACTATTACCTTTTCTTGTTGTATGTCGGGTGGGTACATTGATTCATCCCTAACGAAGAATCGTGTCAATCATGAATCATAAGAACTTGTTTAAGAACCTCTTACCTAACAACAAGATTCTGAGCCTTATCAAATGATAACCAAACTGAAGGACCGGGTGTGAAAGAAGTAAATTTCACAATACTTAACGTATAAAACAAAAAGATCAATGGAATTTGATTTTATTCATAGCAAAATATTTTAGACATTACTGGAGAATTCTTTAAATGTGTCAATGATTACAAAGCTGTGTCGGAGATAGAACAAGTAATTCCTTTCAGCAAACCTTTCGTCTTAATAATGTGACTTAGATTCACTGTACGTACGAATAGTCGATGAAGACCTGTTGGGTTCGAAGATTAGATGGGATAATCGTAAGGTCGACACGGGTGACTCAAAATCTTTACGTTCTAGTTACGGACTAACAAGAGTAAAGGTAAGATATTCACAGTTTACTAATTCCTTGTGTTAGTTATTATAACATCATTGAAGTATACTCTTACCTACTAATGATCTGAATAATACCACTAGTAAAGTATTACTTGAGACCTCAAGTCGACTCCTACGGGGACTCAGAAACTCATGACTAGTGATCCACAGACACACACACTCTCCCTACCCCTCCCCCTATCACTTGATGGTTTCCAAGTCCTTTCTTGAGTGGTTTTCCTTGTTTCTTTTATCATGGATATGTCGAGTGTATCTTTATTCTATCACGGGCAAAGGTTGAGTGCCTGTCCTTTTTGGAGTATTAATCACGATGGTTCATGTTACTTGTTTTCTCGAAACGAAGTTATTAAGTTGTTTTTATCCAGATTTTGTGAAGTGACCAGGACAGTTGTGTCGAATTTTCTTTCTGAGTCTTTGATTTCGACAAAAGTTCTTGGACATAGGGTCTTGTTCCGATTTCTTGTAAATATTCTTAAAACTCGTAGGTGTTTCCGTTTTAGGTGTTTACATGGACTAGTTTTTGATAATTCTTACGTTTTCCGTTTTTTTACACTGGTCATGGTTTTTTTCTTTTTCTTTTATTTTTGGTTGGTATGCTGTCTTAGTCATCAAGTCCTGGAATTTTGTCAACTTTACTGATATAACGTATACAAATTTCTCGATCTCTATTCTTACTCACACACTTCATCTTAGTACCTTCGAGAAAATTTTATTAGTTTTTAGGTCTCTACTTTGATATGACAAACTCTACTTTTCTATTTGACCTCCTTTAATTACCGTCTGATTTGTAATCTTCCTTACTACGATTTCGACTTTGAGGTCATGAAACCGGTGGAGTACACTTCTCAACTGAGTAACCTTTTCTGAGACGACGACCCTCCCTAACCCCCGTCCTCCTCTTCCCCTGCTGTCTCCTACTCTACCGACCTACCGTAGTGCCTGAGCTACCTGTACTCAGATTCACTTGAGGCCCCCAACCACTACCTGTCCCTCCGGACTGCACGGCACTAAGTACCCCAGCGTTTCTCAGCCTGTGCTGACTCGCTGACTTGACTTGACTTGACTTCGTAACGTCTTCTTTCCTAATTCCCGAACGTTCTGTATGATATGTTTTACATTTTCTCTTATCTTTCATAGTTTTTAATTTGTTTCGGAGTCACTTGACACCCTTTTGAACTTCACAAAATAATTTACATAGTAACCTCTGAAGTTTACTTTCCTCCTGAAGAATTCCTTCTCTTTTTTATACTTTACTTTTTTACCACGTTTATAAAATTTTAGACTACTGTTGGTCTCTAAGTTCTTTACTTTGGACCTTTGTTCTTTTGATGTGGTTCCAAGTGTCATTAGTTCACAGAGTTTTGTTCACTCTTTCTTTATAAAATTTCGTCGATTTCTTTGTTCTATATGTCTCTCCTTCTTTATATTTCTACCATCTTATTAAGAACAACTTTTTTTTACGTATTCTATGTTAACTCGTTGTAGAAATTTCATGAGTTTCTTTTTTTGGACGACGAATCTTCACATATGGATTATTTTTGTAGAAAGTTTTTGTCTTCACCCACCCCCTTTCTCGAAAAGTCTGTAACAACAAGTCAACGAGTCAGCACAGGTTGAGAAAAACTGGGATATCTGTCGTCGTGCGGTTCGAAGGAACAGGAAGGGACAGAGGATCTCAAACGAGTTTGAGTACAAGTAACTCAGTTACTACTCTAAGTTGACAAAGTAGGAGACAGCGGGGGTGTATATTTTCGATTTTATTGAGTAGTTGTCATCTAAGTGTGATGTTCTTTACAAAGTCTTTATAATTTATAAGGAATCTACCTTTCTTTTAACATGGTTTACCTTTATACCTAGATGTGTTGTATTACTTCCGGTAATCTTTACCATTGATAAACTCATTTATAAATTCTAGAAAAGAATAATAAATTTACACAAATTTGTTAGCTCGCTAATTTTGTTTTTTTATTGTTTTCTTATCACCCCAAAGAGTGTATACATCTTTATTTATCTACTGTTATCTGGTCTCTAACCCTCCCCTCTTTACTTTCATATGTTAACATTCCAATATTACGACTTCACTTCAACATAGTATATTGTAGAAATCTTGTCTTCGACAGTATTCCATTTCAAAATGTGGTATTAATCATTCCGTCACTCATTTTAATGTTTTGTCAAGTTCGATTATTTGGTTCCTTTCCCTCGATTTCAAATACGATTGTTTAAGTAATAGAAGATAATGAGGAACAACGTTTATAGAAGTTGTTCTATGGAGACTCAACAAGAAGGATTAGTTGCAAAATCGTAGATCGAGTGGGAGAAAGGGTGGTTACGATCAGGATAATAATGGCTAAAGTTACAAATGTTTTCGTCTAAAAGAAAAGGTTTCTACCGGTGTTGTTAGAGAGAGTAAGGTGCACAAACAAGAAGACGTTACAATGAAATGGTCGGAAAAGTTCTCGATCAGAGATAGGAAGTGAGGGGGACCTTAGATACACCCGGGACTCTGACGAAGATAATTATCTTATACCCCTTGAAGGACCGCCAGGTCACCAATTCCGAGGTTCGAAGGTTATGTCTCCTACGTCCAAACTAGGGACTAACCCTTTGATTCTAGGACGTATGACGTACCGGTTTTTTGTCTTATACCATCTTTATTGTGAGATAGTGACATGGTCAAACCCACATTGGGACATGACCGAAACACCAAAGACGAAAGAAGAGGAACCTTGTGAGTGACAACCCTGTGAAGGGAAACATTGGGTCACGAACACTACACTCTTCAGGTTCAATGTATTTCGTTGGCATACAACCGTGAGATCCGTTGTCGGATCGACTCGAAGACCGTTCGTCGGTCGTAGCTGACAGTCGGGATACTCACTCGGTAGAACCTGAAGGTGGGTCAACTCACAAACGACGACAACGATTCAGTGCAGTCAGCACAGACTGAGACACACTGGGGTATCTGCCGTCGGGTGGTCCGGGGGGTCATGGACCCTAAGAGGTCCGGTTCTTGTGACCTCACACAACGGTAAAAGAAGAGGTTACGTCTTTCACTTTTCACTTTCACTTCAGCAACTCAGTACAGGTTGAGAATCGCTGGGGTACCTGACGTCGGGTGGTCTGAGGAGACGGGTACCCTCAAAGGTCCGTTCTCAGGACCTCACCAATCTTCTACTATTAAAGTCGATTGGTGACCTTGATTGGTGTCACGATACTCTATCACGTAACAACAAAGTGGATTCAAAACTAATCGAAGCAATATGTTTTTATCTATTGACCTTGTCTATGTCTATTACACAAGTTATATTACCGAAGTATTAAAGAAGAAATTTTTTTTAAAAAAACCTACGAGACACTCCATACATCTAAGAATCAAGGGTCTAATCGCTGACTTGAGTACGGAGGACGTCATCTTCCTAAGAATTGTTGACCTGGTGGCCCCTTCAGGAAGTATTAAAGAGATGTAGGACAGGAGGGTACTAGAATAGAAAGTTATCTGATGAAAATATATCTGAAGGACTGAGTATAAAAGTCAAATCAAGTCAGTGAGTCAGCACAGACTGAGAAACACTGCGGCACCTACCGTCGTGTGGTCCGGAGGGACAGCTAGTGGTTAAGGTCCTAAATGAGTTTGAGTACAGGTAACTCAGTCACTACGGTAGGTTGGTAGAGTAGTAGACAGCAGGGGAAAACTAGGGAAGAAGTTAGAAAGAGTCGTAGTCCTAGAAAAGTTTACTCAGTCAAGAAACGTCGCCCACCGGTTCATAACCTCAAAGTCGAAGTTGTAGTCAGGAAGGTTACTTATAAGTCCTGACTAAAGGAAATCCTACCTGACCAACCTAGAGGAGCGTCAGGTTCCCTGAGCGTTCTCAGAAGAGGTTGTGGTGTCCAGTTTTCGTAGTTAAGAAGTGGTGATTGGACAGAAATATCAGGTTGAGAGTGTAGGTATGTACTGGTGACCTTTTTGGTATCGAAACTGATCTACCTGGAAACAACCGTTTCATTACAGAGACGAAAAGTTATACGACAGATACAACCAGTGTTGAAAAGAAGGTACCTCATTCTCAGAAGATTAAAGTACCGACGTTAGTGGTAGACGTCACTAAAACCTCGGGGGGTTTTATCAGAGGGTGACAAAGTAACAAAGACGTAGATAAACGGTACTTCACTACCCTGGTCTACGGTACTAGAATCAAAAGAATTACAACTCAAAATTCGGTTGAAAAGGTGAGAGGATGAAACGAAAGTAGTTCTCCGAGAAATCAAGGAGAAGTGAAAGATGGTATTCCGACCACAGTAGACGTATAGACTCCAAGAACTATAAAGAGGGTCGTTGGAACTAAGGTCGAATACGAAGTAGGTCGGGTCGTAAAGATTACTATATGAGATGTATATTCAATTTATTTGTCCCACTGTTATATGTCAGAACTACTTGAGGAAAAGGATAAACCTTGGTCAGACAACAAGACACAGGTCAAGATTGACAATGAAGGACTGGACGTAAGTCTAAAGAGTTTTCCGTTCAGTCTACCAGACCATAAGAGTAGAGAAAGTCTTAAAAGGTCAAAGACCACTAGGTGTGTCAGTTTCCGAAACCGGAAACAACGACAACGACGATTCAAAGAAGTCAGCACAGACTGAGACACACTGGCGTATCTGACGTCGGTTGGTCCGAGGGGGTAGGGACCCTAAGAGGTCCGTTCTTGTGACCTTTCCCAACGGTAAAGGAAGAGGTTACGTACTTTCACTTTTCACTTTCACTTCAGCGAGTCAGTACAGACTGTGAAGTACTGGGGTAGTTGACGTCAGATGGTCCGAGGAGGTAGGTACCCTAAAAAGTCCGTTCTCATGACCTCACCCCACGGTAGCGGAAGAGGCAAACTGGAAACTGGTCAGTTATTTCGTCTTTATATACAAAAACACCTCGATAACGAAAAAGTTAATAGGTCTCCTACAACCGTTAAACCAGAGACCAAGGAGACGGAAAAGATTTTGGTCGAAATTGTAGACCTTAAAGTACCAAGTGCATAACGACTTCTCGAAATGAAATGATCGCACACTCTACTCACGTTAATACGCCATCAAACTCGTAAGAAACCGTAAAGGAAAGAAACCCTAACCTTACTTTTGACTGGAAATGGTCAGGACACCGGTGACGACTCAAAAGGTTTAAACGGCCGTATAACTCACGTCGTGAAAGTGTCGTAGTAGAAAATCGTCAACTTTATCGAGTTGACCTTAAGATAGTGGAGGTGATCGAAACAAGTATCACTACGAAGGATTCTGGGCGAACTGAATTGTAAGGTCCTACAGACCGAGATCGATTCACTAGTGTGGTAGTACTAATAGACCCAGCACTTCTAGAAAAAACATATCAAGACACATAAGAACGGTGGAGAAGAATTATAGAAGACAATCCAGGGATGGTAAAGACAGGAAATAACTCGGGTAGAAACGTACTTTATAAGGGAACTATAGAAGTTAAAAGAACTTCTCTAGAGATCAGAAAGGGTAAGATAACAAAAGGAGATAAAGAAACGTGACTAGTGACTCCTTCCGAAAGAATAGAGAGGATCGATAAGAAACCTTGAGACATAAGTTTACCCATATAGAAAAGAAAAGAGGAAACGAAAAACGTAAAGAAGAAAAGTGTCGATAAACATTCCGGAGGAGTCTATCGGTAATATGAAAAAACGTACAAAAAAGGAACCCCTAACAGAACTAGGCAGAGGACATGTCACAGTACTTGGAGACAGATATGTAGTAGTCCATGAGATGGATAGTCTAGATCAGGGAATTTAGATAAAGAGTGAAGGTGACATATTAGTATTCCTTTAAATAAATCCAGTATGGACTTACCAGATCACCAAAAGGGATGAAAGAAGTTAAATTCAGACTTAGACTCAGTATAAATTTATGATGTAATATAGTAATGATTATTGAGTATATGAGGTAAATTTAAAGAGGAGAGAAACTGGTGATGAACAGAAAAATCAATTATTTAAATTAGGTTGTTAAGGAGTTTACGAGATCCTTAAGGTTGAGTAAGTAAATAGGTAGAGAACGAAGGAATGTTTCAGAGTGAAGTTCGGAATGAGTCGAATCTAAAGTTCCGGATCGCAGTAATAATGAGGTGACGGGTTTGAGAGTTCCGGGAACAAAGAGAGAGGGACTTAACTCGAAATATCCGTTTTGTGTTTGTTTAGGTTTGTAGTGAAAGAGTCATTGACGTAGACTCTTAAACTTTGTCGAGTTGACCTTAAGGTAGTGGAGGTGATCAAAACAAACATCACTACGAAAGATTCCGGGTGAACTGAAGTGTAAGATTCTACAGACCGAGATCTAATCACTAGTGTAGTAGTACTAATAGACCCAGCACTTCTAGAAAAAACATGTCAAGAAGGTACATAAGAACGGTGGAGAAGAATTATAGAAGACGAAGACAATCCAGGTATGGTAAAGACAGGAAATAGCTCGGGTAGAAACGTACTTTACAAGGGAACCATAGAGATTAAAAGAACTTCTCTAGAGATCAGAAAGGGTAAGACAAGAAAAGTAGATAAAGAAACGTAACTAGCGACTTCTTCCGAAAGAATAGAGAAGAACGATGAGAAACCTTGAGACGTAAGTCTACGAATATAGAAAGGAAAAGAGGAAACGAAAAGTGGAGAGAAGAAAAGTGTCGATAAACATTCCGGAGGGGTCTGTCGGTAAAACGAAAAAACGTAAAGAAAAGGAACCCCTACCAGAACTAGGGACAGAGGACATGTCACAGTACTTGGAGTCAGGTATCAAGTAGTCCGTGAGATAGATAGTCTAGATCAGGGAATTTAGATAAAGAGTGAAGGTAACATATTAGTATTCCCTAAACTAAATTCAATATAGACTTACCAGATCACCAAAAGGGATAAAAGAAGTTAAAGTCAGACTTAAACCATTATTCCTCAAGTACTAGACTCGGTGTCAGTCGTGGACCAGAACAAAAACAACTGATAGATCACGAAGAGGTAGAAACCGACGTTTCTTATATTAGTTAGACTAAAGCCACAACTGGTAGACCACTACAGGTACACATCTCAGAAGAGAACACAACAACCTTCTCCCACAAACGATACACCCACAAAGGTCGTTTTAACCTTTTGAGTCGTCACCGGTGTCCTGACCTTTTCCAGTCAAAAGTAAGGTTAAAGTTTCTTTCCGTTACGGTTTCTTACGAGTTTGATGGCGTGTTAACGTGAGTAGAGTGTACGATCATTACAAGTTTTAAGAGGTTCGGTCCGAAGTCGTTATGCACTTGGCACTTGAAGGACTACAAGTTCGACCAAAATCTTTTCCGTCTCCTTGGTCTCTAGTTTAACGGTTGTAGACGACGTAGTACCTTTTTCGTTCTTTCAAGGTTTTTTCGTAGATAAAGACGAAACTGATACGGTTTCGGAAACTGACACACCTAGTGTTCTTTGACACCTTTTAAGACTTTCTCTACCCTTATCGTCTGGTGGACTGGACGGAGAACTCTTTAGACATACGTCCAGTCCTTGTTGTCAATCTTGACCTGTACCTTATTGTATGACCAAGGTTTATCCTTTTCCTCATGCAGTTCCGACATATAGCAGTGGGACGAATAAATTGAAGATACGTCTCATGTAGTACTCTTTACGACCCGACCTTCTTCGTGTTCGACCTTAATTCTAACGGCCCTCTTTATAGTTATTGGAGTCTATTCGTCTACTGTGGTGGGAATGCCGTCTTTCACTTCTCCTCGATTTTTCGGAGAACTACTTTCTCTTTCTCCTCTCACTTTTTCAACCGAATTTCGAGTTGTAAGTCTTTTGCTTCTAGTACCGTAGACTAGGGTAGTGAAGTACCCTTTATCTACCCCTTTGTCCCCTTTGTCACAGTCTGAAATAAAAACGCCCCTGAGGTTTTAGTGACGTCTACCACTGACGTCGGTACTTTAATTTTCTACGAATGAGGAACCTTCTTTTCAATACTCGTAGGATCTATCGTATAAGTTTTCGTCTCTGTAATGTCGGATTCCAGGTAGATCAGTTCCGTTACCAAAAAGGTCACCAGTACATACCTACACTCTCAACCTGACACTTCTTCCGGCTCTCAGCTTCTTAACTACGCAAACTTGACACCACAACCTCTTCTGAGAACTCTCAGGGGACCTGACGTTCCTCTAGGTTGGTCAGGTAAGACTTCCTCTAATTGGGACCCTAAAGAAACCTTCCTTCCTACGATTTCGACTTCGAGGTCATGAAACCGGTGGAGTACACTTCTCAACTGAGTAACCTTTTCTGAAACTACGACCCTCCCTAACCCCCGTCATCCTCTTCTCCTACTGTCTCCTACTCTACCACCCTACCGTAGTGCCTGAGTTACCTGCACTCAGACTCACTTGAGGCCCTCTACCACTACCTATCCCTCCGGACCACACGACGCTAAGTACCCCAGCGTTTCTCAGCCTGTACTGACTCGCTGACTTGACTTGACTTGACGTAGACTCTTACACTGACCTTCGTGAGGTCACATATGTGCACGTGTGTTGTAGGACGACCGACAGATGAAATTTAAACAATGGTGAAGTAAGTTTGTCATGGAATATTAACGGGTTGTAAGGAGGATGTAAATGTTTGTAAGAAAATAAGAGGGGTTACTAATAAAGTGGAGTGTGGAGGTTATTAAGGGATGAAGAGGAGTCAGGGTCGACTACCGATGTGAAGACTAAAATGTCTCTTGTACCTCCGCTAGTATTTCCGTACAGATACACGTGGTGAGGTTTACCACGGGTAAGAGGACGAGGTAGGGACGACGAAAGGGAGGTCTTTTTTCTCTACAAAAGGTCGAAGGGACCACCGAGTCACCATTTCTTAGGTGGACGGTCACGTCCTCTGTGTCTAAGTTCGGGTCTAGACGTTTCTCGGGTGTACGGAGCCTCGTTGACTCGGGCACGTGTGTCCCGACTCACACACGAGATGTCGGTCCCTCGGGGTCGACGACTTCGGCGCACGGGTCCTCGGACACGAGACGTCGTTCTCTACGGCGGAGTTGCCCTTCGGACAGGTGGTCGACCTCTCTTCGGGGGTTGACCTCTTTTCGGTCGTGTCGCTACTTCTGGGTCGTGTCGGTATTTACTTGGAAAAAAAAAAAAAAAAAAAAAATTCTCTCCCTACAAAAGGGACAAAGATAGGTTCCGGTTAAGTACGTGTCTAACTAACAAGTCCTTTTTCTTAAGGAAGAAAGGATGAGTCTGTAGTGAGATTTCAATAGGGACAAGAGGGGACAGGAAGTTAAAAATGAAGTCCCACCCAGTAGGATTTTACAAGGAGTCACCGTATATCTACCAAAATGACTTCTTTACCGGTTACGTTCTCCCTGTGAGACTGGGTGGAAAGACAGGCGGAATTTCATCCTTTATTTAGTGAGTACACTTTTAATAGATGGACATAGACCTCTGTCTTCCTGTAGGAGTGGTCTCTGTCTCTTAAGTCCGGTTCTTCAGACATATTTGTAAAAAATCAGGAAATTAAATAATACAGTTGAGTTTAAGACAAATCTAAGAAGTGATTAACTCGTGGGTTTTGGATTAAAAGAAACAGGAGAGTCAAAAGGTATCTATATCTAAGCAACAAAGAAGCAGATTTTTCCATATTTTGGAGGGACAAGACCAATGCAGAATCCAGAATAACTATACTCTGGAGGTACGTGTATTTACTTTAAATGACACGGTGGTACCATCAAACTTAGTGAAAATACCCCGTAAAGAAAATCCAAAGGAGACCGTTTAGTAGAACGAAACGGACCAAGACTCAGGTATAAACCAAATAGAGTCCCGGAAGGGTGCATACGTACACGTAGAGAATCGTTTCTATCTAAGAACACTTCTCCGGATACCACCCAACTGTAGTGGATGATACCCCACAGTGGGGGAGGAAAAACTGAAAGCCCCTTCCAGAGGAACTGGAACTCTTATTCTTTATACATCAAAGTATAGACCCGTCCCGAATTGAGGAGGGGGAGAAGTAGAACCTCATAAATAGGTGTCCCCTGTTTGAGATCGACAAGTCGGACCCCAGATAGATCGAGGACGGAGTTAAAGATGAATTGTGGTTTGTTTTCTGGGTACTAGGGTGTAAGTAGAGGTTGATGGTACGATACATATGTAAGAGGAAATGTCGTTTCAACGGACTACGCAGAGGTGAACGATAGAGAAGAAGAGAGGTAAGAGTTTACGATTGCTTCGACAGTTAAAGTGAGATGGTTTCAATCAAAAAAATTCCAATAGCCGTTGACAACGACGACGACAAGTAAACAAGTCAACTCGGACTGAGAAACGTTGGGGACCTGACGTCGTGTGGTCCGAAGGGACAGGAAGTGATGGGGAGCCTCAACCGAGTTTGAGTACAGGTAACTCAACTACTACGGTAGGTTGGTAGAGTGGGAGGGGAAGAGGAGAACGGGAGTTAGAAAGGGTCTTAGTTCCAGAAAAGGTTATTTAGTTGAGAAGTTTAGTCCCCCGGTTTCATAATCTCGAAGTCGAAGTCATAGACAGGAAGGTTATTTATAAGTCCTAACTAAAGGAATTCCTAACTAACCGAACTAGAGGAACGACAGGTCCCTGAGAGTTTTTAGAAGAGGTCGTGGTGTTATCCTTTCGTAATAAAGAAGTTACACGTCGGAAGAAATACCAGGTTGAGAGTGTAGGCATGTACTGATGATCTTTTTGGTATCGAAACTGATCTGCCTTGAAACAACCGTTTCATCATAGAGACGAAAACTTATACGACAGATCCAAAAGGTATCGAAAAGAAGGTTCCTCGTTTACAGAAAATTAAGGTACCGAAGTCAGTAACAGGTGTCACTAAAATCTCAGATTCTTTTATTTCAGACAGTGACGAAGGTAACAAAGGGTAGATAAACGGTACTTCACTACCTCGGTCTACGGTATTAGAAACAAAGAACTTACAACTCAAAATTCGGTCGAAAAAATGAGAGGAGAAAGTGGAAGTAGTTCTCTGAAAAATCAAGAAGAAGTAAAAGACGGTAGACCCACCATAGTAGACGTATAGACTCCAATTACTATAAAGAAGGTCGTTAGAACTACTATTACAAATATAGTTGGTAGTTGAATTTTTTGTTTTTTGTTTTTTTTGGAGTCTCATACTTTTATTAAAACGTACATAAATTGTTGAGAAGCAATTTATCTTCGTATTTATTTACTTACTACTGATAGTATTAATTCATGACAATTTTGGAACCACTTATTATGTTTACTTATTTTAAGAAGTGAGGTGAGAGACATAGAGGTGAAGACATCCAAAGGAAGTCGTCATCCACATTAACTTGAATTGGTCATATACGTAAGAAGGACCCTACAAGATTTTTATGTAAGAAGAAACTAAATGATTTTATTTAACGAGCTCACATCGTTTGTACTTGTATTAATCGAGATCTTTCTCTAAAAGGACATACAGGATTCTTCTTCTTTTTTCCTTGATTCTATACCTAGGTTTTTTTCGATTCCTTTCTCACCCACTCGACTCAAATCCAATTGTTTTGTCGTTGTTTTTTGTCTTCAATCTCTGTTCCTTCCTTCTATTAATACAGTATTGTGAAAAATTTTTAATTAAGATTTTCTTTTTTATTGAAAACAAAGGTAGCATATACGGTTGTAGTACACTCTAACACAATATGTGTCTTACGTTACTGTCATGTTCAATTTATTTCTCAACTGACTTAAGTAGTGACACCTGAGTCGTGAAACTATAGGTTCATTCCCGATTTTTTTAATCCGATAGTTTTTAGGGGTTCAACCTCTCAGGTCCAACCTTTACTCCGGAACCCTGAGGGGATAATAGTGGTGTACACTGGAAACCCGATTCTATAGTGACTAATCGTGTGATAGTCTTCATTCCTTATAAGATAAACTTAGGTCTGGTGATTAGTAAAGTTCCACTAGTACTCAGTTCCCGTGTATTATTGAGGTATACGTAGTCTGTCATAGTGGGTCAAGGAAATGACGAGGAGATTATGACTTCTTTACTATCCTTATTCACTCCTATCATCGAAAATAGGTGTGGTTAATTTTTTCTTCGTTCAATATAAGTAATGAAAGACACTTTTTTTTTAATCGCCGTTAGTCGAGTGATAATAATACTCAAAATGACGACACCTGTTGAAAGGTGTTCTACTAAACAGTTTCCTTGACTATTTTGATGTCATAAAGGGTGTAAAAGAGTATTCCAGGTAAAGATCGAGTAGTCTTTATAATTACCTTTATTACTCTAAGTTCAATTTTATAGTGTGTATAGTTTTCGTTTCAGTTTTCTTTTATTTAACTGATTCTTTATAACTATTTATTTATTATAGGATTTTTAGATAAATTTTTCAGTAAGTGTATGTGTGTGTGTTTATGTGTATCTCAATTTTTACCCGTTTTCTACCCTTCTTACTTATAATTTTCGAAGAATTTATCTTCTTTTCTATAAATATTAGTGAGTATTTTTCTCTACATTAAATATGTAAATGACTTTTCTCAAAAATGGACTATCACCCTTATATGTAAACATTTCAAGGATCCTTCCCGTTAATAAATATGAATAGTTTTAATATTTATATGTAGGAAAAGTTATAAGGACGAGGACCTTTAAATAGAAGTTCTATAATCGGACTACGGTAAATAATACTAGTACAAACATTATCTTTTAAACACTTGTCGTATATACAGGTAATTAATTCTAATAAAAAATTGGTAATTTTTTTCTCCTATTTTTTTGTAAACAGTTTTAAAATATAGGTAAGTACTAAAAATTTTCTTTGAGAGTCTTTTAATCCTCATCTTCCCCTAAACTACTTCCCGTAACCGAATTAGTCTTAAGAGGTTCTCTTTTTCTATCTAATATCCTATGTAGGTTATCCTATATCTATCTAATCTACGTCTATATCTATCTATTTTCTTCTCTAAATAAGTATCCTTAACTGAGTTTGTGAATACCTCCGACTCTTCAAGGTGTTAGACGACAGGTGTTTCGTTTATTTGGGTCTTTTATCTACCACGTTAAGACAGATCGCCACATTTAATCAAGACTAGACTTAGGGTTTCGGGGTTTTGGTCCTCACTGTGACAGACTACTCTCTACTACCTACAGAGTCCAACTCATCTGACCGGACGGAAAACAAGATAGGTGTGTGAGTTACCCAACCCACTACGGGTGGTCGCAATCACTCTTGATAGAACTGAGTCAGAGGATTAAGTTTACGATTGGAGAAGACTTCTATGAGAATGTGTGTATGAGTCTTTATTCCAAATGGTCGATACACATGTAGGGAATAGTACCAGTTTAATTGTGTATTTCAATTGGTAGTATCCGTGGATGTTCGAATCTCGAACATCTTTTTAGAATCTCGATTATGGTAAATGACCATTTTATAATTTAAGTAAAAGGGTGTTAGTCCTTGTTTCGTTCTTACCAGTGGAGTGGTGAGATGTGTTGTAACATGATTTCCGGGGTAAGTCACGTTCTTCCATTGTTTTTTCTTTCATTTTACATAGGTCTAACCTTTCCTTCTCTATTTTGACTGATGGTTCTCATTCAAGTTAATGTTTTACAACGTCTTTATATCCATGTTTGAGTCTTTGGAAACTAAAAACTTCCCTCTATCTATCCTCTTCCCAAAAATGTACTACATTTTATTGGTTGAAATAATTTTTAAAAAGTCAAAAAGTCATTTCAAACATGACGGATGTTTGGGACGAAAACCTCACCCGTGTCTTTATATATTTTATATCAACATATTTGTATATTGTAGAGTATAGATGAATGAGAAATGACAGACGGTCAAAACACGATTCAGAAATTACGTGTATCTGACTAAATTATAAATGTTCTCTACATACCTATTTCAAGGAAATAATAAATATAAAGAAGAAAAAAATTTAAACCGACGTGACCCAGAATCAACGTTGCGAGTCCTAGAAGTGACACCTTACACCCAGGATCAAGGGACTGGTCCCTAACTTGGACCCGAGGGATGTAACCCACGTACTTTAGAATTGGTGACCTGGTGGTCCCTTAACGGACAATAGACATCAACTACTTACTCTTTTAGTTCTGTACTTTTTAATTTATTGATCCAACTCCACTACACAAATCATTCATCTTTCAACCATAAAACATCTTGTCGTTAGTTATGTTTCCGATGTTTCTTGTCTCAAAGTACATACCAGAATCCTTGACGTTAAACCTTCTGTGTCTAAACCCATTTTGGTTCTCACATGTCCCTTCTTTTTGTCAGTTTTCAAATATTTCCGTTTTCCGTATACTGACAATTCCAATGTTCTCAATACTGACTAAGACTACGTTCGGAGAGTCGAGGTAAAATATCTCGAAAGAATCGTTATAGGTAAGGTGGAACTAAAAGGTAATGTTAAGGTTCGAGTGCGATCACGGGAGGCGTGTCCACTCCAGGTACCTACTTCCGTTATCCCGGTAACGACTTCCACCTCTGACCCGAGATTGTGTCTTCCCTGTTTCCCCGACCCTCTTCGCAACGTCCTTAAATCTCGTAAGGAGGTCGTCAACGTCCTTAAATCTCGTAAGACCGTTTTTTATTCTACCACCCCATTCTTTATCGTCGGTTACTTCCACTTTCCAACCCTTTAGACACTTTTGGAATTAATTGTATCGTTTCTCTCACTCCTTTTTTTATCAGACCCTAACTTGTCTCTCCGGATCGTCTCCCTTTATCTTGAATTAAATCCTGAATTAATGGTGACCTTACAAAGAAGACTCTTTGTGTATGGGGGAAAAGACCTCTTTTTTTTTATTTAATCGTATTGTAACGATAACTACGACCCATCGACAATATTTCCCCATTTTCATAAGCCCCTTAGTGACTTATTTTGATGGGGGTTGAGGGAGTGTGGGAGTAAGGTGGGGAGTGGGGATCGGTTATCATTGGTGAACTTACTCAAGAGAATGTTGTCCTCCAGGACCATTCCTTGTACCTTGATAATATTGTTCGATGGTGGTCGGTCTTCTTAAGTCCTTTATAGTTTTCCTCTCTCTACTATGGACAGGTATATGAGATGGTTGGAGAGTCTTAGGAAGAACGACCTTAGGTAGAACCGACTCTCTACAAACACGATGGTCCTTCCTGAGATTCAGTCTCACTAACCGGTCTCTGTTGGACCTTTTATTGGGGTCCTGAGATTTTGGACCCTGACGTTGGTACATTGTCTCGTCAAGACTCAAGAGAATGGGACGACGAGACGTGAACCCGCGGGAAAGGGTTATTTCAGACAACGAAACAGTCGCGCACCCAGAGGAGTCCGTTAAGTAAAGGTTTACAATCTGTTAAACTTTCTGACAGATTGTTAGAAGTCCGGGATCTCCTTCAGGGGTAAGGACGTTGTTTTCCTCAGATAACGGACTTAAATTTGTGTTTAATGTGTTTTTTCAGAGTTAGAGAGTCAGTCAAGGGGGAGAAAGAAGACTGTCCAGTGTGAAAATGTAGTCATTAACTTTACCCTTTACCACCAAATGAAAGGACACAAAGAGCGAACTGACACTATTCGTTCTTGTCTAGGATAAAGGAAAGGTGTTTATACACAAAACTCTATAAACACGGAGAGGAGGGGAGGTTGCGTAATTACTAAATTTGTGTAAATATCATGGTTTTTTTTTGACCATCCCTGAGTCACGATAGGAGAATAGAATGTTTACTCTTTTGACTCTGAAGGTCCTCACTTCACTGAACGAGTCCCAGTGTGTCATTTAATTCCCTAAGGTCTACTTACACTTCAGTGAGAGATGGGTTAAGATGGTTTTATGTAGGATCGCGAGTGTGACAGGGGACCGACGAGGAGTGACACGACTATGCTTACGTGAACACACGTGTGTGTGTGTGAAGGTTGACTTTGTTCTTCCCTCCCCGTACCGTGTTGGAAATTTTCACAGTCCCTCACATACGAGGAGTCAAAAACAGAGCAGTGTTGTTTCTAAACCTCACTGCCTGTAATTTCGGGGGAGCCGCACAGTGTCGAGGGTCCAGAAGCTGTCTGGCACAATATCGAGAGTCCAGAGTTTGTCTGGTACCATATCGAGAATCTGTTTAGTCACAATGTCGAGTCACAACGTCGAGATAAAATAAATCTTCTATCGTCCTTTTAGGTAGAAACTTCTCACTCCCGTGCAGCTAAGTTTCTGTGCTTTTCTCTCTCTCTCGTTCTCTCTCTCGATCGAAACAGAGGAGAAAGATATCCCAAAAAAAGAAAGGGGACCCGGACGGGATACGTTTAACGCGAATCAGTTCTCACGACAAGATGGACTTCAGGAGTGAGACCAGGAGTCTGGAAGGAAACTGGAAGGAGACAAGATAAAAACGGCCGAAACGGGAAGAAACAGAAAAACGGCAACGGTAAAACCTGAGGAAAAGGGATAAGATTGATGCAAACACTTATTGCATCTGTTTCCTGTACTTTTTTTGACGAATCTTGGTTGACCCAGGTTCTACTGTCCGTTCAGTTGAAGGTCCCCTTGAACTTGGAGTCACATGCGAATAACATTATGTAGTCGTGTGATTTACTGTGTGGTTGTCCGTGGTACTTTCATGACTTCGGTTGGTAGTTTCTGGTTCTCCACCCAATACAGGGTAAAGGACTTTTAAGGACGGGGAATAGATTCTATCAACCTTATTAGGAGGATGAGTCAGTCAAGTCAAGTCAGTGAGTCAGTACAGGATGAGAAACACTGGGGTACTTAGCGTCGTGCGGTCCGGAGGGACAGGTAGTGGTTGAGGGCCTCAAGTGAGTCTGAGTGCAGGTAGCTCAGGCACTACGGTAGGTCGGTAGAGTAGGAGACAGCAGGAAAAGAGGAGGACGGGGGTTTGGGAGGGTCATAGTCTCAGAAAAGGTTCCTCAGTTGAGAAACGTGCTCCACCGGTTCATGACCTCAAAGTCGAAATCGTAATAAGGAAGGTTTCTTTAGGGTCCCGACTAGAGGAAGTCTTACCTGACCAACCTAGAGGAACGTCAGGTTCCCTGAGAGTTCTCAGAAGAGGTTGTGGTGTCAAGTTTTTGTAGTTAAGAAGCCACGAGTCGAAAGAAGTGTCAGGTTGAGAGTGTAGGTATGTACTGGTGACCTTTTTTGTATTGGAACTGATCTACCTAGAAACAACCGTTTCATTACAGAGACGAAAACTTATAGGATAGATCCAACCAGTATTGAAAAGAAGGTTCCTCATTCGCAGAAAATTAAAGTACCGACGTTAGTGGTAGACGTCACTAAACCCTCGGGTTTTATTTATTTATTTATTTATTTATTTATTTCAGACGGTGACAAAGGGGATAAAGGGGTAGATAAAGGGTACTTCACTACCCTGGTCTACGGTACTAGAAGCAAAAGACTTACAACTCGAAATTCGGTTGAAAAAGTGAGAGGAAAAAGTGAAAGTAGTTCTCCGAGAAATCAAGGAGAAGTAAAAGAAGGTATTCCAACCACAGTAGACGTATAGACTCCAATAACTATAAAGAGGACTGTTAGAACTAAGGTCGAACACGAAGAAGGTCGGGTCGCAAAGAGTACTACATGAGATGTGTATTCAATTTATTCGTCCCACTGTTATATATCGGAACTGCCTGAGGAAAAGGATAAACCTTGGTCAGACAACAAGGTACAGGTCAAGATTGACAACGAAGGACTGGACGTATGTCTAAAGAGTTCTCCGTCCAGTCCACCAGACCATAAGGGTAGAGAAAGTCTTAAAAGGTGTCAAACAATACTAGGTGTGTCAGTTTCCGAAACCGTGTCAGTATTTCGTCTTTATCCACAAGAAGACCTTGAGAGAACGAAAAAGGTACTAGGTCGCCTACAACCGTTAAACTAGAGACCAAGGAGACGGAAAAGATTTTGGTCGAACTTGTAGACCTTCAAGTGTCAAGTTCATAACGACTTCGGACCGAACCTCTTAAAACTCGTAATGAAATGATCGCACACTCTACTCACGTTAACACGACATCAAACTCGTAAGAAACCGTAACGGAAAGAAACCCTAACCTTACTTTTACCTGGAAAAGGTCAGAACACCGGTGACGACTCAAAAGGTTTAAACGACCGTATAACTCACGTTGTGAAAGTGTCGTAGTAGAAAGTCCTAAACTTTATCGAGTTGACCTTAAGGTAGTGGCGGTGATCGGAACAAGTATCACTAAGAAGGATTCCGGGTGAACTGAAGTGTAAGGTCCTACAGACCGAGATCCACTCACTAGTGTGGTAACACTAATAGACCCAGTACTTCTAGAATGAACATGTCAAGAAGGCACATAAGAACGGTGGAGAAGAATTATAGAAGACGAAGACAATCAAGGTATGATAAAGACAGGAAATAACTCGGGTAGAAACGTACTTTACAAGGGAACTATATAGATTAAAAGAACTTCTCTAGAGATCAGAAAGGGTAAGACAACAAAGGGAGATAAATAAACGTAACAGGTGACTCCTTCCGAAAGAATTGAGAAGAACGATAAGAAACCTTGGATAAGTAATCGGATACTTTAATAGGTGGGGATATTTTTGACTGGTGGGAGGTGGGACTACCATGAGAACGGAAGACTCTACCGGGTGCGAGACAGTCACCCCACAACAATAATAACTCAGTGATTCAGTGCAGGTTGAGAAACTCTGGGGTACCTAATATCTGTTGGTCCGAGAAGACAGGTACCCCTAAAGGGTCCGTTCTTATAACCTCACCCAACGTAAAGGAAGAGGTTCTCTAGAAGGGTTGGGTCCCTAGTTTGGGTACAGAGGACGTAACCGTCCGTCTAAGAAATGGTAACTCGGTAGTCCCTTGGGGAACACCGGACACATAGACTTAGATAGAAGAGAATGAAATGATACCGAACGAGAACTTAAGAAGGGACGGGTTTCAGTTCTTTAGTGTGAACCACCGGTGGGGTCCCTGAACGAACTTTTAACCCTACACTGGTAGGAGAGGTCGGGGTGAAAGAAAGGACGTGTTTTAATCAATTAACTTTTCTTCCCGTTATATAGTTCGGGGAAGAAAGGTGGATACTACAGGAACCACCTCTGATTTAAGAGGTACCAAAAATTAAGAAAGGAGCAAAAGACGATTAGTGAAATGTTAATTCAAAGTGTACTTTGTCACTTCCTCTTCACAATGATTACGTCTAATTTGGATTTTCATTCATCACTGACAACGGTAATGAAACATTTATTCTGTTTCTTAACTCCTTATAAAAAGGTTATAAATTTTTGACGATAGACTAAACCGTTTTTGCAGGAACACAGTAATCTTTTTGTTCACTTTAAAACTGTATGTAGTAATAAAGTGAAAGTAGAATGAACAATTTTATTTCCTTTTATAGTTGTTTATAAATACCGTCTTCATGTGCATCTCTCTAACGATTTATAAATGTTCCCATCGAGTCTGTCATTTCTTATACGGACGTTATACTTCTGGACTCAAACTAGGGACCAAGTCCTTCTAGGGGACCTCTTCCTTTACCGTTGGGTGAGGTCAGAAGAACGGACCTCTTAAGGTACTTGTCTTCTAGGAACCCCTGATATCAGGTACTCCAGTGTTTCTTAGTCTGTACTGAATCGTTGATTATAACGATAAAGACTTGATTCTAGACGTTGGAGAAGGATCTGGAAACGGGTGTCTACTTAAAGTCTTACAGGTAATATAATATAAATTGTAGATATTCGTGTGTTATATGAAGAGATACTCCATCAGGTATCGTGAGTAGTCTAAGACTTTCTTATATTGTTTGGTTTTTTACACACTTATAGATCACATTGTATACCACGTGGTCTGACCGTCCTTTTTATAAAATCCGTTGGACATAAGATTTTAGGTCGAGATGAGGAATAAACCGGATTAGTAAATTGAAGAGACTTAGGGTAAAAGTGTAGATTCATCTAAATCCTGAACGAAGAATCCAATAATCTTAGTTTGTCCTCTCCTGTGTGTAATCTATTGGTAAGAGTCCTCTGGATTCCAGAATAGATAAATGAAGAACTCACTGGAACTCGTTCAGTAAATTGGATCGACCTAGACTTGAGATCGTCGAAACCGGACATTACCGATCTTCGTCCTAAAACCAAGGGACCGGTCTTTGACTTCAGTTCAGTGTCGACATTCTCACGACTTAGGATCGGTGATCTGGTGGTCCCTTTCACTAGGACCAGACAGCCGGAACATCTTTACTTAAAGACGTTTTTCGGTCTTTGATCACTTTGTTCATTTCACAAATAATCCTCCTTTTTTCACATACACCTATCTGAGTGTACCCGTCAAGTCTCTCTGTCAACATGGGAGTACCATACTTTGCGAATATGCCTCGTTATAGAAGACCCAAAGGAGACCGGTTAGTAGAACGAAACGGACCAAGACTCAGGTACGAACCAAATAGAGCAAGGAGGCGATACACACACGTGCGTAGAGAATCGGTTCTACCTAAGATCACTTTTCCTGATACCCACTTCAGATCACTTCTCTGGGTAGATAGAGGACGGAGTAAAGGTAACATCACCATCCCCTCCCACATCAAAGGGGTGTAGGTTCGCTAAGAGATCGTGGACGGTCCATAGAATGTTAAGTCAAGTTGGAACTGTAATAAATGGACCGTTATCGGAGTCTAAGGTGTCCACTTCCCAAGTCAGGATATTGAAGTTTACATTTAGTGTTCGGATCCAACGATGGACATAAAGACTGACTGACCGACATCCAACTTTTAAAGATACTGGAGGAGGAACCCAAGTTGATTAACCGATCTCAACGATTATATTAAGTCTCTCTGTAAAATGAATGATCTATTGACCGTATAATATTTTACTATATTGAGTCCTTGTCCAACTACCTTATTTACGTATCCCGTTCCACACCCCTTTTCCGGACTTCGAGGGTACTGAAGAGACTCGTATGGTGAGAGAGGTCTAGAGATGGACAAGTGGTAGAGTATTCTAGAACTTGAAGTAGGAAACCCCAAACATATCTCCGAAGTAAAGAATGTATACTAACTAATTTAATATCCGGTAACCGTTAACTTAAGTTAAAGATCAGGGACAGAGGAGAGTCTTTCAAAGTTCTTTACCCCCCTCCCCCGTTCACCAACCTCCTTAACTTTCAAAAGTTGTGAGTTTGGTGGAACAACCGAGGTGACCGTTGGTCGGGAGTAGGAGTGTAATTGTATTGTTTTTTGTAGAAGGGATGTTTTAAGGTTCATAAAATCCTCGAGACACGGTCCTTACCTTAGTTTCTGGTTTATAAATAAAGGATCTTATTTAGTGTTATAGTGTCGTAAAAACTTTAAAAATCAAAATCGTCTTGGGAAAGAAGTTTACTTTAGTGTGTACATCTTAATAATATTCTTCATATACTTGATAATATTTCTTATACACACATATAAAATACGGTAGGGTTTTATACGGATAAACCACATACCTCATAAAACTCGACCAATAAAAATTCCTTATCGTCTGTGTCCCTTTCGAGACTTTTGACTCATATTTATTGGTAAAACATTCCCTTTAAATGTAAATGTTCCCGTTGAAAATGAACATTCCCACAAAGGAAGAGTTAAGGGACTTCTCTTTCTATTTGTTTGTAAAATCTTTGAGAATAGTTACCTCTCCTAATTCGTGGTTGATTTTAGACGTAATCTCGGTATGGGAAGAAATGACACGAAACACACTATTGGAGGGTATCGATCGATGAGGGGTTTGGGGTGGGGTGGAGTTGAAAAAGAAAACAGACACCTGTCCCTTACAAGGGACGAAGAGGTCATTTATTTCTTAAAACGGGTGTTAACGTCAAGATGTTTCTAGTTCAGTAGTCAGAGATCGACGGGACTACCACCTAAGACTCTCTTTAAGTCCTACCTCTTTTCGTCCTTCTTAAAACACGAAACCTATGACTAGGAGTCTGTCAAATCAACATATAGATTCCTTATGAAAGTTACTTCGGTTTGAGAACATAGAAGAGTATCGTGATTTTAGTAATTGAACTCTACGGACAAGAAACACTAATCGTCATGTCATTCAGGGGATGTATCCTTGTTTGGAAGTTCAATACTTTAAAAGTCCCTACGTTTGGACTCAAGGTCGTTCAAGACTGTAGTGACTTCAACCTCGAACGGGAGGTAGAGCACAACGACAACTAGAAAGTCGAGATGGTAGAAGGTGGAAGAGAGAGAGGAGGTCAGTCATTGAGAAGAACGAACAAGTGAGTTACGGTTAGGGACATACGGTCGACCACATGACATGGTGACATGAAAAGTTCCACAACTTACTAACTTTTGTAAAAGAAAGACATACCGAAATAAATACCCGAAGGGACCACCGAGTCTGTCACGTCTTAGACAGACGTCAAAGAAAGGACGTCACAATGATGGACCTTATTTCTTTGGATTAGACGGACCCAAGGTAGGCACCAAGTCTTTCTAAGGGACCTCTTCACTTACCGATGGACAAGGCCATAAGAACGGACCTCTTAAGGGACCTGTCTTCTTGGACTACCCAACATCAGGTACCCCAGTGTTTCTCAGTCTGTGCTGACTCGTACGTACGTGTGATATTCTAATTTTTATAAAAGAAATAAGAAACACAGAAAAAACAAAACAAACAAAAAAGTGCATGATAAACACACTTTGTTTAGATAATGTAATCTCATGATAATCGGTTGACACAATCAACCGATTGAAACAACCTGAATGTGTGTTTAACCTGAGTATTTGTACGGGAGCCTTAACTTGAACAAGTATATATTCCCTGAATGACATTAGAAAGTTACGAGGTGATTTACCAAACAAAAAAAAAAGGGGTCTTTTTGGATAATATATAGAAAAAGAAGGAAATGGACAGACAACATCAAGGAGCCGCCATAGACTCTCCTACAGAGGGGTCCAATATCAGAAGTCATTCTAGGGACTTATTTTTAATTGAAAATCCAACACGTAAAAAGAAGTCAACTGTCAAAACTACTGGTACTTCCCTAAGTCTCGTCTGAAGAGAGGAAGTGGACTTGAGAGGTTCCTAGGTCTCGGAACCATGGTCGTTTCCGGAGAACACAGGTAAATGGAGCAATCACTCTTGTCTACTTAGACCTATTCATAGAGGACCAAGAGTCTATAGGGTTGATAACCAACTACTTGGACTCAAAAAAAACCACGTACACACAACTCAGGAAAGTCAGAACAGACTGAAAAACCCTGAGATACCTGACATCGGGCGATCCGACGAGACAGGTTCCCTAAGAGAGAGATCCGTTCTTATGACCTCACCGAACGGTACGGGAGGAGGTCCCCTAGGTACGTTTTGTTATACACCAAGGGGTCAACCTTCTATGACTTCCTTCGGGGAGATCAACTTTTTAGGATGACATCACCCCTTTGTCACCTTTGTCACCGACTGAAATAAAAATCCCCGAGGTTTTAGTGACGTCTACCACTAACGTCGGTACTTTAATTTTCTGTGAAGGAGGAACCTTCACGATACTGGTTGGATCTGTCGTATAATTTTTCGTCTCCGTAATAAAACAGTTGTTTACAGACAGATCAGTTCCGGTACCAAAAGGTCACCAGTACATACCTACACTTTCAACCTGATATTTCTTTCGACTCGTGACTTCTTAACTACCAAAACTTGACACCACAATCTTTTCTGGGGACTCTTGGGGAACCTGACACTCCTCTAGGTTGGTCAGATAGGATTTCCTCTAGTCAGGACCCACAAGTAACCTTCATGTCGACAACTTCGACTTTGAGGTTAGGAAACCGGTGGACTACGTTTCTCGACTGAGTAAACTTTTCTGGGACTACGACCCTTTCTAACTTCCGTCCTCCTCTTCCCCTGCTGTCTCCTACTCTGTCGTAGTGGCTGAGTTACCTGTACCAAAACCCACCTGAGACCCTCAACCACTACCTGTCCCTCCGGACCGTACGACACCAAGTACCGTAGTGTTTCTCAGCCTGTACTGACTCGTTGACTTGACTCGCCTTGACTTCATATCGGGTCAACTTTTTAAGACTCTTCTAAAACAAGTCAAATTTCTGTAAATTCATCCAATTCATCCAACTCTCTGTGACCCTTCTAAAGTAATACTTACATGTCATGAATATGACTGTTCATGAGCGAATTAAAGAATGAACCCTTAATTTCCTTTAGAACAGGATTTTCACTATTTCAACAAAAAAAAAAAAAAAAAACCTGTAAGGTTTTAATTAAAAAAACACACGTGTAGATTTTTTTAGATAAAACCTTTTTTATATAAAAGTCTTAAGATTGGAATTTTCTTGTTTTCTTGTGGAGGAAGGAAGATCCTGCTTGAACATAAAGAGAGAGAGACGGAAACTCTACATTTAAAAGAAGGATTAGAAGAATCCGTAAAACAAGACACAAGACTCTCGAAATAGAGACGGTAGGACTTCCATGTGTGTACCACACGTAAACCGCTAGTCAGTTTACCTAAGGCTAAGGTTCATTAGGAAAACAGACCAATACGGTCGAGAGTCCTTTTGGACCGGCTACCCCAGCGTCAGGTACTCCTTAGAAACAATAGAACCGGATTTGGACCGGCTACCCCAGCGTCAGGTACTCCTTAGAAACAATAGAACCGGAGTCAACACAGATGGACACATGTTACTTTTAGAAATGAAAGAATTTCATAAAACCTCTCATTTGAAAGATCTAGATTGCTTTCAACGTAGAAAACGTGAAAGAATACCCTTACGAAGAACGAAAAATAACCAAACTTAATGATAATTCTATGATGACCAGTTACCGTTCTACTATTTAGAAAATTCAACCTCTTCAAAGATTTAAACCATTTAAAAATCTTTCGAGAACGATATTTGTCGACAAAATAATCATAGATATTTTTCTAGTTTAATCTTACACGTATGTGTATCTATTACTGATTCGAATTCTCAACTGAGTAACCTTTTCTGGGACTACGACCCTTCCTGACCCCCGTCCTCCTCTTCCCCTGATGTCCTTCTCTCCTACTCTACCGACCTACCGTAGTGGCTGAGCTACCTGTACTCAAACCCACTTGAGGTCCTCAACCACTATCTGTCCCTCCGGACCGTACGGCGCCAAGTGCCCCAGCGCCTCAGCCTGTGTTGACTCGCTCACTTGACTTGACTTCGAATTCTTGAGGGGAAAAAGTTTTATTTATTTTTCTTAGTAAACCCTTCGGAATAAACACCAGAACCAAAGGGGAGTTACTTAGAATGACGACGATTGAGCGAAGTCAGCACAGGCTGAGACACGCTGGGGTATCTGCCGTCGGGTGGTCCAACGGGACAGGGACCCTAAGAGGTCCGTTCTTGTGACGTTGTGATGCAATAATTTTTGTAATCTAATTACAAGTAATCGAAGTGTCTCCTTATTCTTCTTCGACTCTCTTTTTAGGTCTCTGAAGAAGGGTTATCCACTTTTAAAATTTCTCTGAACAAGGTCGTCTTACCATTAGAAGTCTATCAATAAATTTTTATCTCTAATTCGTATAAGTATAAGTACCTTAATTTTGTTTCCAGACTATATCATGATATAGATTCTAACATGCTCGGTTTCCCTGGAGGAAAACCAAGGGGGTCAGAATTTCCTGGGGTTTCTTCAGTTGAGAGAGACGGGATCAAATTTTTTTTATTATTCCTACCTTCTGTTAATGTGACTTGTTGTTAACGAACCCAAATGTCAATCCAGTTAATTCAATTTTCTGACTATTTCCCTAGGCGGATTCAGGGAACAGAGTTAAGGAGTAACCCTCGAGGTTTCGTAAAATATGTTTTTATGCATTTTACCGGTTTCCTGTTTTTCCTTTCAAACACCCTGACGAACAGTCTAGTCTGAACAACTACCTCAGAATTACCTCCGATTTTAATCCATATTCTCAACTGTGTTCTCTTTACTTTCGAATATTCTTGACTATATAAATTTCCCCGAAATATATTCTACCAATGTAGAGAAATCGGATTAATATAAAACCCTATCGGTAATATAGAGAGATCCCTACGAACGGGACGGACCATAATATTCTCTCCCATATATTTAGACGAAGATTGTATTATAATTAATTTGTATGATTCCCTTTGGTTATCCCAATGGACTCGGATCTCTCACACTTTATTTTTAGTCCTCGATTATAAACCTCTCATTATTTTCGTTCTAAAGGGTCCATGGTGATTACCATTTCTTTGATGGACGGTTACGTTCTCTACATTCTCTTCTCGAAAACTAGGATCCTAGTCTTCCGTACCCAGGGGACCTCTTCCCGTACCGTTGGGTGAGGTCATAAGAACGGTCCTCTTAGAGTACCTGTCTCCTCGGGTCAGACGAGGTATCCGAACGTTTCTCTGTCTGTGCTAACTTTACTGAACCGTATGTACTTTATTTTCGTTTTTAACTCCCAATTCAATGAGACCGATTGAAAACTCCCGTAACATTTAAATTGGAATTTCAAGATCTTGTATCTTTAGAACTCAAGGTCAAATTAACCTTTAGAAGAACGATTATATATGAATATAAAAATTTTTTTCTGTGTTATTTCAGATACGTGTTAAAAAATTGTTGTTTTTTATTTATTTATTTTTCGTTTAATTTCTTTTGCACCGATCCGTTTAGTTAAAAAATTATAGTAAATCCATTATCTGGTTAAGAAGTCCCTTAATTTTTCGTTGACATAAACAGAACTTTTAGAGATGTTTAGTCTTTAACTTTATGTCGGGTGTTATTCGACTCTGAGTCAGATTGATCAAGTTAGTCCATTTTTGACATTGATTTTCTTTTTTTCCTCCTCCCCCCTCCTTTCTCCTTTGATGACCTTTCTTAGGGAGTGAGTTTTAGATTAAGTATCGGAGGAATTTCTAAATAGTTCCTTTTATGTTTAGAACTTTTGGAAAAGATTTTTATAGTTTTTCGGAATCAGTATAGACTCGTTTATTGAAATTGAATAAGGTTAACAATAAATATTCAATCATTCAAATATAACATTATGGACTAAGTACTGATTCAAAACTTTACTTTGATACTCTAAAGATCAATACGGACAAATACATAGACACACATATAATATGTATACTATATAGAAATGGAAGTTTATCATAAAAGTTTTAATACTAATTAAATTGTAATTTCGTAAATGTTTCATTAATAAAGATTTACATTATCTCTGATCGGGTTTAATGAAAGTCCAAGTACGATAGATCTTTTATAAATCATAATTTAATTATAAGTCATAATTTCAAACAAACAACCATATTAATTTAGTCTGTACAGAATACAAATAACGTGGATCCAAATGATTTTCAGTCTATTTCAGTACAATAGAGACAACATTTTAAATAGTCGTTCTTTCATCGAACCTTACTGCCTACTTGACCGGATTATAGAGTATTTCAAAAGTCCTTGTTTGCTTAAGTTGTCTATATTTACCCCATTCTTGAAAATTCAATTGAGAAATCTTTAATAATACAAAATACCATACAGATGAACTTTTCTCAAACAGGTTTAAAAACCATTAAACTTTAAAATCTCAAACGATTTAATTAAACTTACTGTCTTTAATAAATTTATAGATCCAGTAAGGGTTTATTCTATCACTTTGAAATGGTTTATATTCGGAGGAAAATGTCTCTTTGATATCTATAACTTAGATAATTGTTTTTACAAACTTTTAAAAATAACTTTTTAAAAGATATTTTTTCGTAGAAAAAAAATTTGTCAGGTTACAATCTGTGTGAAATTAAGTAGATAGGTAAGAGATAATACTTAGTTTATAAAAAAAAGACAAATAGTCACAAAAATAAAAATAAATAAAATAAAATAAATAAATAAAAAATTAAAAATAAAAATAAGATAAAATGAAATGTTATGACATAACCAAAACGGTATGTAACTATACTTAGACGGTGCCCACATGTACTCAAGGGTTTGTACTGGGGGGGAGGGTAGAGAGTGGGGTATAGTAGAGAGACCTAGTAGGGGCACGTGGTCGGGGTTCGTAGGACATAGGACGTAGTTTGTATCTGACCGTTAAGCAAAGAATGTGCTATCATATGTACAAAGTTACGGTAAGAGGGTTTAGTAGGGTGGGAGAGGGAGAGGGAGAGGGAGTCTCAGGTGTTCAGGTGAGATGTGTAGACACAGAGAAACCGACAGAGCGTTTTTTTGTACAAAATCTTTAGTATTTATCATAAATGTTATAATGTTAGATATCTTACGTTTACATTTTCTGACAGGTATTGAAGACAGAAGAATCAAAAGTGGTCGTTAATTCCAAAATTTTCAATTCTTGAATTAATCGTATATATTAATTTTGATGATTTTAATTATTCCTTTTGTAAAACATACTTTTTTCGTATTCCTTACCTTTAGGTAAACGATTCCTTTTCCTTCATTGACACATGACCTCTCTTTTTCCCTTTTCTTTCGTATCCTGTTTTAGGTTTCCATTTCATTCTAAATATTTTCTAAACACCCTTACCTTCCGACTCTTTTCTCAAGACACGTACCAGTCCTGATTCTACTTCTATTTTAAGTCGATTCATTTGTTTATTTAAAATTATAATTTTCATTCAACTATTTTTGATCTTAAACTAAAAAAGAGACACAACTTTTGTTTCACAAAACACAAAAAAAAAAAAGGCGAATGGCTCGACGAAAACTATTGTTATACACTGTAAAGAGATGGAAAATTCATTAGACGACATTGAAAGACACAAACGTAAATTTTATAAAATGACAGTGAAAGCAACTTACTTTTTCATATCAAAGTGTCAATGTATATTAGGAGAAACTGGTTCATAAAATGTTTGAAAAATACAGAGACCGTTTGAAGAGTTTTAGTTTAAAATTTATTTGAAGAAAACTGGAAATTGATTGAAACTTTACGAAGTCACCCGGTGACTTTGTAGGGCTTCTCTCTTAATCTAGATAAACTATACGATTTAATGTACCCTTTGTAACAATTTATTCGTTACTATTTGGAAGAAACTAATATAACATACCCATTTACACTAATTACATCTATAAGGTTTTTTAATATACCTTAAGGATTTTCAGATTATACAGGACCATATTACAACCATCAGTATTAAGATCAATAACAGAAATTTACAGTACTGTGTCTATATTAGTAAACAGTTGACGTAACGTTAGTCTATAAATTGATACGGAAAAATTTAGAAAACAGAAACTATCTGTCAATGACAAAACCACGGAAGGGACCACCGAATCTGTTATTTTCTTAGACGATACGCCCTCTGGGTCCAAGGTAGGGACCCAGTCCTTCTAGGGGACCTCTTCCTTCACCGTTGGGTGAGGTCATAAGAACGGACCTTCTAGGGTACCCGTTTCCTCGGACCGTCTGATGTCAGGTACCGTAGTGTTTCTTAGTCTGTGTATGAGACTACGTAAATGTTTTAATTCTAGAAGTTCTTCTAGGTATCTTATTGGTTGTTCCTGGGCGACATATCGTGTACCTTGAGACGAGTTAGAATACCATACACCGTCGGACCTACCCTCCCGTCAGAGCCCCTCTTACCTGTGTACATACACATACCGTTTCATGGGAGCGACAAGTGGATTTTGATAGTGTTGCAACACACAATTAGTCGATATAGGGTTTTTCTCAGTTTTTTTTTTTTTTTCTAGGTATTTTATAGACTACCGAAGTAGGTCCATTTATTCCTAATTAATGTTCCCTATTTATTTGGCTAGTTATAGTGAATATTAACATACTGAAAACCAGATTTTATAACAGAAAATTAGAAACAAAAAGTCTTTTTGAAGAGGGGAATACGATTTATACTGGGTGTACTTTTTAATTTAATAACGGAATTCACTAGATGGAGGATCAAAACCACTTGACCAAAACAAGACTCTCAAGTACTAAAGAGTTACACTTTGGTTCAAAGACTGTTTTAATTACTATGGATTTACTGAACTCCGTTGACTAGTATATATATTGGGATATATCCTATTAACATTATCATGTTGAGATCTATACCTTCTTTTGTTGTTTCCTTTTGTAAAGTACCTAATATTATCTGATCTTTTTGTCTGTTAGGTCTCTTAAAATCCAATAGTTGTACCGGATTAGGTTCTTATTGTGTAACTCACTGGGTAGTTGTTTTAGGAACAGACTGGATCCTTACTCCTAAGGATCGTGACATCCTGTTTAACTAGTACTTTATGGAGGGTGCACGTACGGGTTAGTGAATTTAATACAAGTTAGAATCGTTGAGATACCTGACATTGGGCGGTCCGAGGAGACAGGTACCCTAAGAGGTCCGTTCTTACGACCTCACCCAACGGTACGGAAAGAGGTTCTATAGAATGACTGAGTCCCTAACTTAACCGTAGGGAACATTGTGTCCGTCTAAGAAATAAGTGACTTGATGGACCCTTCGAGGTTTTATGTAGGGGTTAAAAAACTGGTTGTCTCCCGAGACACCTGTTCCTTACAATGGACAATATGGTCCTTTAATTTTTTTTATAACGGACGGTAAGGTCAAGATGTTTCCAGTTCGGTAGTCGGTGATGACGATGGGAGTCACCACACGGGAATCCCTTTAAGTACTACCTCTTTTTGTCTGTCAAAAGAGACGAAGTCTATGACCGGTACTCTATCAATTCTGTGTATAGATTCCTTATTAAAGTTACTCGGGTCTGAGAACGTAGAAGGGTATGTATCTTTTTCGTGATTTTATTAATTACACTCTACGAATAAGAAACCCTAAGGGTCCACCGAGTCACCATTTCTTAGACGGAGGATTCCGTCCTCTGTGTCCTCTCCGTCCAAGCTAGGGACCCATCCCTTCTAGGGGACCTCCCTCTTTACCGTTGGGTGAGGTCATAAGAACGAACAATAATCGTCATTAGAAAACTTCGAGGTGATTTTAAAAAGGTAACTTTTGAGGACATATAGGACCGGGAAGGGAAGAAGTCTCATCAAGGAGTCTCGATGGACTCTTCTACGGGAAGTTTGATTAGGAGTCATTCTAGGAACTTATTCTGAATTGAACTTTGAAAATCCGGAAAAATAAGTTAACTGCCAGAAATCGAACTCTACTACAAATTCCATCACCGAACCCAGTAAAACCTCTCGAAAGTCAAAAGACATATGTTCCTCACTACCCCCACCTCCAAATCAACGATTTAGTACAGTCTGAGAACGTCGGGATACCTGACATCGGGAGGTCCGAGAAGACAGGTAACCTAAAGAGTCCGTTCTTATGACCTCACCCAACGGTAAAGGAAGAGGTCCCCTAGAAGGACTGGGTCCCTAACTTGGATGTAAAGGACGTATCGTCCGTCAGAGGGCGTAACGTCCGTCTAAGAAATGACTGACTCAATGACCCCCTTGGGATTTCCTCATATGTGCAGTAATTCGAAGACAAACAAAAAGAGAACAATTAGACAGAAAATAATGTCCCTTCTAAGTCGGTTCTTGGACATTCATTTTTCTTTTAATAAGAAGGAGGGGGTCTCCCCTTTCTCGGTCTCCCCTTCAGAGGGAACTCCCAGGGAGTCCAATAAGACCTTGTGCGGGTCAAGAGGTATTTATAGTGACTTTATTTATTAGAAATCCTTTGTCTGTAAGATTTTAGGTAGGCTCACGAAAAAGGGAGTTGTGACCGTTCTTGGGGTCACTGTTCTTATGTAATCTCCTTTACTAAGTCTAGTTTGGGTATAATAGAGGTGTCCAATTCGTTACGGTCTTCATAGAGAGGACCCTCCTTTTAAAATACGGTTTTTCTGACTTTTTGTACCTCTCACGAAAGACTCCCTATAACCGAAAAAAGAATGACGAACGTGTGAGGTCTCTTCGGATTGACGGTTTTACTGGAGTCAACTGCGGTGTTCTGTGTCTTGACAGGACAGTTCGGGGCGGACTTAAGGACCGGGGGTCTTAATACCCGATATCATTTTGACAACATCCAAATCCAGCGACTGAAACCCCTATAAAACAATAAGTCGTTATCTACTTCTTTTAATTTTGTCATCATAAAGTCTTTGTCATTGAGAGACTGAGGATGTGGACTTTTTAGGTTCTCCTCAAGACCAAAGTCTATGTTGAACTATGTCCACGAAACTAAAAAATTCAAAGGACCAGACACAAAAATGGTGAGAGTCCCGCTGAAGGTTAGCAATATTCTTCTCTCGACCGACCAGAATGTAAGTGTCGAGGTTCTAGTCACCTCTCCTGGGAGGTTTTTACAACGACTAATGAAAGGTCGGTTATAGATCAAGACTTTAAGTCGAGTAATTCTAACCGAGTCCGGGGTTTTGTTTGAGATTGATATGACAACAGTCTTTTTACCCTATGCAACTGACCTAAGGTCGGACTCAGAGTACGGAGTGTAAACCTAGGTCCTACGATAGAACATAATTATAAAAATTTTACAAAGATATAAATACCACTAAACTTGTGGTAGTCCGGAACGTGTGAACTCTATGATGGGAAGGTTCTCGATCTATTAAAGATCTCAATCCTTTGTCGAACGAACACTTGCACTGAAATTATATATTTGGTTGGTTCAGTCTCAGAAACGGTGGGGGTAGATGGAAGAAAATTGACCAAAGACATCAAATCTGTTCGAAGGAAGGAATTTAGTGTGGTCTGGGACCATGGTTTATTGGTTGTGGGGATATCGGATCTAGCGTTCTTTTAATAAGTTTTAACGGTCAGAATTTGGACAAGTTGAAGAATGGAACGGAGGGCGTAAAGAAGAACGTATTTTTGTGTTATTTCAGAAAACGGCTATAAAAGTAGTGTGAAGAAGGCGAAGTGCATTTGAGTCCACGAAGGGGTACACCAGGACGTACCATATCGTACGGAAGAGGAGAACCTTTGACACTCGTTTTTTACCGTTAACAGAAGACTAGACACCCGGAGTTGTATGGATTTATTTTTATTTCGGTGTCCATGTAAGATTTTGTATTTAAATAGGTCTGCTACACAGGGTAGTTTTGGGGTCCTCTATAATAACCTTTCAAGTATACAGTACTAATAGGTGTTAAATGATATCAATAATATAATTAAAGGAAAACGATAACGTTACTTAATAATGTTTAGATCACCGAATTTGGTCCTCATAGGTTGGGACCCGTTATCTGACCATGACGAGGTACCGGATAATTCTGTAGCCGACGTGTCGGCCTCCACTTGTCGTCAACTTCCTCGTTGCGAAGTAGACATAACCGTTGGTGAAGGGTAGTGAATGTAATGATGGACTGGAGACGAAGGACAGTGTAGTCGTTACCGTAATCTAAGAGTATCCTCGTTCTTGGGAATGTAAATACATTACGTGAACTTCGTTTTATTATCCTATGACTTTCTCCTTGTGGGGGCCAACCATCCACGGGTTATACGATGACCTCTAGGTTCCTCTTTATTGAAGTCTTTTTTACTTCCCTACCTCGGTTTCGTTTTTGTTATGGGTCGACACCTACACTGACCACTATCTTCGTTCCAGGTTACGACAATTTCTCGTTATAACGTATCCTTGGACCTTACAAGCCAGGTACTTAGTTCCGTTTAACCTTCACCAGTTTGTCCTCTACCGATCTCACTTACAGTTGTAAGATCCTTAGTCACTTGATTTTACCTGACCTTACCCACTTAAATTGAGTCTACTGGTAATATAGATAATGACTCCCGTCCTTAGGGAGTCCTCTTTACCTCATCGGTAGTACCAGTTGTTTTCTCAGGCTTTACGTCATGAACCTACGTTAGAGTTTTTGCTGTCTTAATAGACAAGTAGAGGTTCCGTTTGGTAGGTTATAGTGTCATTAGGTTCAGATACGGGGTTGGTCATTGCGACTTCTTCGACTTCAACTTGCCAAAATACTTCTGGATGTTCTGGAAAATCTTGATTGTGGGTTTTTTCTACAGGAAAAGTAAGATCCCGTGACCTTACGTTTTCATCCTTCAGTTCTTTGTGGACCTCATTGTCCGTTTAAACCGGAACCTCATGTCTTACTTCGTCTCGTTTCCGATTATCTCAAAACGGTTCTCTTGCGTGACCCAGTATCGTTTGTGGGAGAAGGTTGTTNCATTGCGACTTCTTCGACTTCAACTTGCCAAAATACTTCTGGATGTTCTGGAAAATCTTGATTGTGGGTTTTTTCTACAGGAAAAGTAAGATCCCGTGACCTTACGTTTTCATCCTTCAGTTCTTTGTGGACCTCATTGTCCGTTTAAACCGGAACCTTATGTCTTACTTCGTCTCGTTTCCGATTATCTCAAAACGGTTCTCTTGCGTGACCCAGTATCGTTTGTGGGAGAAGGTTGTTGTCTTCTCTTCTGAGATGTGTACCTGTAGTGGTCTACCAGTTGTGGTTTTAGTCTAACNGGTCTACCAGTTGTGGCTTTAGTCTAACTAATATAAGAAACGTCGGTTTCTACCTCTTCGAGACATGTCAGTCGTTTTTGTTCTGGTCCTTGACTGACACCGAGTCTAGTACTTGAGGTATAACGGTTTAAGTCTGAATTTAACTTCTTTCATCCCTTTAGGTAATCTGGTAAGTCCATACTGGATTTAGTTTAGGGAATACTAATATGTTACCTTCACTTTATCTAAATTACCTGATCTAGACTATCTGTCTCTCGGACTACTTGATACCTGCCTCCAAACACTGTAACATGTCCTCTGTCCCTAGTTCTGGTAGGGGTACCTTTTCTTTACGTTTTTTTCGTTTTACCGACAGACCCCTCCGGAATGTTTATCGACACTTTTCTTTTCTTCACTTTTCGTTTTCTCTTTTCCTTACTATATTTGTAGACTTACGTCTCAAGGTTTCTTATCGTTCTTCTCTATTCTTTCGGAAAGAGTCACTAGTTACGTTTCTTTATCTCCTTTTGTTGTCTTATCCTTTCTGATCTCTAGAGAAGTTCTTTTAATCTCTAAGGTTCCCTTGTAAAGTACGTTTCTACCCGAACTATTTCCTGTCTTTACCATACCTGGATTGTCTTCGTCTTCTATCATTCTTCTCCACCGTTCTTATGTGTCTTGACATGTTCTTTTCTAAAAGTACTGGTTCTATTAGTGCAACCACACTAGTGAGTAGATCTCGGTCTGTAGGACCTTACACTTCAGTTCACCCGGAATCTTTTGTAGTGATGTTTGTTTCGATCACCTCCACTACCGTAAGGTCACCTCGATAAAGTTTAGGACTTTCTACTACACACTTTCACAACGTGAGTTATACGGTCGTTTAAACCTTTTGGGTCGTCACCGGTGTCCTGACCTTTTCCAGTCAAAAGTAAGGTTAAGGTTTCTTTCCGTTACGGTTTCTTACGAGTTTGATGTCGTGTTAACGTGAGTAGAGTGTGCGATCATTTCATTACGAATTTTAAGAGGTTCGGTCCGAAGTCGTCATACACTTACCACTTGAAGGTCTACAAGTTCGACCAAAATCTTCTCCGTCTCCTTCGTCTCTAGTTTAACGGTTGTAGGCGACCTAGTAACTTTTTCGTTCGCTCAAGGTCTTTTTGTAGATAAAGACAAAATAACTGATACGGTTTCGGAAACTGACACGCCTAGTGACACCTTTTAAGACTTTCTCTACCCTTATGGTCTGGTGGACTGGCCGGAGAACTCTTTGGATATACGTCCAGTCCTTCGTTGTCAATCTTGACCTGTACCTTGTCTGACCAAGGTTTATCTTTTTCTTCAGGCAGTTCCGACATATAACAGTGGGACGAATAAATTGAAGATACGTCTCATGTGGTACTCTTTGCGACCCGACCTCCTTCGTGTTCGACCTTAGTTCTAACGGCCCTCTTTATAGTTCTTGGAGTCTATACGTCTACTGTGGTGGGTATACCGTCTTTCACTTCTCCTTGAGTTTTCGGAGAACTACTTTCACTTTCACCTCTCACCTTTTCAACCGAATTTCGAGTTGTAAGTCTTTTACTTCTAGTACCGTAGACCAGGGTAGTGAAGTACCGTTTATCTACCCCTTTGCCCTTTGTCACCGACTGAAATAAAAAGACCCGAGGTTTTAGTGACGTCTACCACTAACGTCGGTCCTTTGATTTTCTGAGAATGAGAAACCTTCCTTTCAATACTGGTTGGATCTATCGTATAAGTCTTCGTCTCTGTAATGAAACCGTTGATTCCAGGTGGATCAGTTCCGATACCCAAAAGGTCATAAGTACATACCTACACTCTCAACCTGACAATTCTTTCGACTCTCGACTTCTTAACTACGAAAACTTGACACCACGACCTCTTCTGAGAACTCTCAGGGAACCTGACGTTCCTCTAGGTTGGTCAGGTAAGACTTCCTCTAGTCGGGACCTTAATGAAACCTTCCTTACTACGATTTCGACTTTGAGGTCATGAAACCGGTGGAGTACACTTCTCGACTGAATAACCTTTTATAAGACTACGACCCTCCCTAACCCCCGTCCTCCTCTTCCCCTGATGTCTCCTACTTTATCGACCTACCGTAGTGACTTAGCTACCTGCACTCGAACTCACTTGAGGACCTCAGTCACAACCTATCCCTCCAGACCGCACGACGTTAAGTACCCCACGGTTTCTCATCCACTGAGTTGACTTGACTTGACTTGAACTTAGTAGGTCTTTGGAAAGGTGGGTGTTAGGGTCAGGTACCTTTTTGACAGATGCTACTTTGGTCAGGGACCACGGTTTTTTTGACCTCTGGTGACCGAATTTGTTGTGTTTACATAATAGAATGTGACTTCCTCCAGTCTCCAGACTTTACTCAGAGTGACCCTATTTTAGTTCCACAGTCATATCGACATAAGAAAGATTTCCAAAATCTCTTCTTAGATGAGAGAGCGAAGAAAGTCAAAGATCTCCGACGGACGTAGGACACTGGGTGACAGGGACAGGTAGAAACTTCGGTATTACCCTCCATCTAAGAAAGATGGTATGGTAAGGACTAAGAATGAGAAGACGGAGGGAGGAGGGGTAAATTCTTAGGAACACTAATATGACCCGGGTAGGTATATCAGGTTCTAATAAAGTAAAATTCCAGTCGACTAATCGTTGCAATTAAAGTAGATTTGGTGGACTACGTTTCTTGACTAAGTAACCTTTTTTTTTTTGGGACTACGAACCTTTCTAACTTCCGTCCTCCTCTTCCCCTACTGTCCCCTACTCTACCAACCTACCGTAGTGGCTGAGTTACCTATACTCAAACTCGTTTGAGGTCCTCAACTACTACCTGTCCCTCCGGATCGTACGAAGTCAGGGACCCCAACGTTTCTCATCCTGTGCTAATTCACTGACTTGATTGATATTGGAATTATGGAAGTTCACACACACATACACACACACACACCAGTCAGTACAGGTAGAGAAAAGCTGGGGTACTTGATATCGGACGGTCCGAGGAGAACAGGTACCTTAAAAAGTCCGTTCTTATGACCTCACCTTACGGTAAAAGGATGAAGTTCCCTAGGAGATCTGGACCCCCAACTTGGGTGTGGAGGACTCAGACGACGTAACTGTCTGTCAAAGAAATGGTGATCGTGGTGGACCCTTCAGGATTATGAGAATGGTACACTGGATTACACACTGTGTCTTCTACAAAGACTGAACACTACGACTCCGTGTCTCTGAACCTTTTAAATGTTACACCATACTCATCGTCTCTTTTTGACGGTAGTAGAGGAAAAATTAGTATAGTAATATCGGTTTACGTACCATGGGTCGTAAATCATGTGCGACTTATTAACAAACAACTTAATTATTCGGTTATGAAGTCAACAACGGGAAAATTACTTCAAATTTTTTGGTAAGTAAGGGACACTGATCGTCTCCCTCGAGTCAAGTCACGAGACACCACTGGATCTACCTACCTTATCTTCCCTCCCACCCTCTCTCCAGGTTCTACCCCCCTATATACATACACATATCGACTAAGTGAATTAACATACCGTCTTTGATTACGTTGTAACACTTCGTTGATATGGGGTTAAAATTTTTTTCAATTAGTCATTTGACTTTTTATGCGTAAGACGTTTTTCTAACCCTTAAAATTTCCCCTTCTGATTCTCTCTCTATCATGTAAAAAATTTTCTTCTCCGTCCTCCTTAGACTCAGGAGAGTCCTCCGTCCATGTCATTCGAGTCATATCTAAATTCGAGGAGGATACCTTCCAGTTTCTACCAAGGGGTTTGTCATAATTATGTTAGACGACCATTTTGTTTCAACTCATATAACGAATGAAGTCACTCCTTCTTATAGTATATCGTTTCAAAACCGTCACAGAACCTCGTCCCTTACTATTCCAGTCTTAAATGACTCTTAACTTTCAAACTAGATTCTATCTTGAAATTTTCGTTTCTAAACCTCTCATAAGTCATTCCTAACACTATCCCAAGTCCTGCGAGATGGAGGGTCTATACCGTGGAATTGTAGAACTTATAAAAATCAACTTCCTCAAACTCTACTACCGTCTCGTCTTTCCGGACGACTGGAAGGGGACAGGAGTAGAAAACGTCGTCCAGTATTTTACAGGTACATTGTTCACGGGCAGGAAATGGGTTTCTTTTCCTGGTAGTAATGGAGACTTCTGTTTTCTTGTAACCTTTCTTAGGGTCGTTTTTCCGAAACGATTCATAAGGAGTCGAATAATTTGAATGGAGTATAAGACTGGATGGTATGAAGGTACACTCACGAGTGGGAAGTAGTATGGATCGGATTTTAATGAGTCCAGATAAAGACACCCAGAAGTAAAAGAATACTATCAGGGGTACAGTACATTTGAATGTAGATCATTGTCATATAAAAAGAAGACAATATTATTTAACAGAAACAGTCGAATTAAAAGTCTGAGTCGGTCCCTGGGATTGTCTAAATTCTTTTTGAAAAAGAAGGGAATGTTAGTGTTAGGTTAGTAGGTCCGAACCTTTGTCGTTTTATCCCTTATACACCACATATAAACAACTACGAAAAGTGACTTCTCAATTATTTTGAAAACCTTTCAAAAGTATCACTAGTTAGTTTAACGGAAACGTCCTGTGAGGACCTTCTTACGTACAAATTCACAAATGAGTCAGTGTAGGTTGATAAACTCTGGGAAATTTGACATCGGACGGTCCGAGGAGACAGGTACTCTAAGAGATCCGTTCTTATGTCCTCACCCATTGGTACAGGAGAAGGTCTCCTAGAAGGGTTGGGTTCCTGACTTGGGTACAGAGAACATAGAGGACGTGATGTCCGTCTAAGAAATGGAGACTCGACAGTCCCTACGGGACCTTCTTATTCCGGTACGAC
This sequence comes from Capra ibex, assembly GCA_006410555.1. Classification (NCBI taxonomy): domain Eukaryota; kingdom Metazoa; phylum Chordata; class Mammalia; order Artiodactyla; family Bovidae; genus Capra; species Capra ibex. Next base: position 47,184,127 of record SJYO01046538.1, read on the forward strand.
TATAATTTCTGTCTCTTCTCGACTTAAGTACATCTATTAAAATACCAAAACCAAGAGTCACAGACCAAATTCATTCCTATATCTGTGACAGACAAGAACCTCTCATCCGAAGGAAACTCTTCTCCCCTATTTTAGTTTCCCTTTTCATACAGTCTGCTAGTCCGTTTCGGAATTTCTCGGGGGTAAAGACCACTGACTCACTAAAATAGGAAAAAACAAAATTGTAATTTCTATCTTCCTTTTGTAAGGAACCCCTTATACTATTTATTCTCTTATAAATCTCACAAAACAAGAACGAATTTCGAATACATAAGTATGTTTATATTTTTGTTGAATAATCTGTTCCTTATTTTTACCATTCACTTTACTTTCACTCAGTCACGCTTTATCCAAACACACACACGACACGATAAAATACTAGAACGACTCTAGTTTGGTACGTAACAATCACGACCGTTTTTTTTTTTTACTACTGAAGGTCTAGTTCACGACTATGACTACTTATTCAGCGTGACGTTCAATGACCGTTATAAGAGACAGGAAGGACTTCTTCCTTGTTGCCATTTCGGAAAGGTTTTTCCTCTATATTGTACTTCACGGAGATTCTAAACACGCGAAATACATTTAATACGGAGTCAAACCTTCTCTTTCCCCCTCTTTTTCCTTCCTTCTCACCGCCTATAGAGATAAGGAGACATAAGGCATTGAGACCCTGGTCGTTTTACGTATCACTTTGTTAGGAGTCGTCTCGGTCAATGTAAGGGACGGTGGAACCACGACACTCTACGGAGACTAACAGTTGGTCTGAAAAAGTCTAGTTAAACTCAATAAGGCGGTAAATTTGATAGATCAGATTGTTACTAATACTAATTTTGACGAAAGGTTTGTAAAAATGTCGAGATGGTAAGTAAGTGACAAACTTAGTTCTTCATCCCACTTGTCGGTAAACCCAAATGGACCTTTAAAGGTACAAAATCGACACTTTAGGTTATCAAATCCTTAACGAATGAGTCAGAACTCAATCAGTCGGTTGGAGTAGTGGGATTAATCTTAGTTAGAAGAGAAAACAGAATTTTCTAGAACCCCTAAGATCATAGAATTTATTTTCGGGATTTAAATAGTTTATAGATGTTCACTTCTTCTGTCTTCTGTAACAGGGATAGAAATTCCTCGAGTGTCTATGTTTTTTTACTTTTTTCCTTGTCCTACCCTGTAATTATCTTATACTCCGTCCATACGATATTCTTTATGTATTTGGTTTATAAGGTTTTCGTGTCTCTTACCTTTCCAAAGAAGAGGGAGTCCTTTACTCTTTCAAAAGTATCGACTTCCATCAACGACGACGACGATTCAGTGATGTCAGTACAGTCTGAGACACGCTGGGGTATCTGTCGTCGGGCGGTTCGAGGGGACAGTGACCCTAAGAGGTCCGTTCTTGTGACCTCACCCAACGGTAAAGGAAGACGTCAAGTACTCTCACTTTTTACTTTCATTTATACCAGTCAGTACAGGCTGAGAATCGCTGGGGTCCCTGGCGTCGGATGGTCCAAGGAGGTAGGTACTCTAAAAGGTCCGTTCTCATGACCTCACCCACCGGTAACGGAAGAGGCTTCCATCAACTCGACTCAGAATTTCCTACCTGTCTATCCATTGTTTTCTGTAAATCTCCCAGAAGGAACCACCAGATCACCAATTCTGAGGAACGAAGATTACGTCTCCCGGGTCCAAGTCGGCTCACCGTTTCGATTCCAAAGTGTAGGACGTACGGTAAACCACGTCGTTCTTGTTTGTTTTGTTGCTGTCATCGTTGTTTTCCGTATATCTTCCCCACCCCGTTTGAGAGTTTTCATCTCTCTTGGACCTCAGCAGACCAAACCGACATTACATACACCTCAAAGATTTCCCGAGTCACTCTCTAAGTTGGCTTTTTTCACCCGATCAGTTTAGGGTCGTTCGGAAGTTTCCGGTACGACAACGGAGACAGACCTTTAAGTGAACGGGAAGGAACTTATAGATTTAAAATGTATCATAAATAGGTAGTACCCCTTACAATTAAAGAAGTTTATGAAGAAACCAACAGAAAGGATGATCTGACACTCGATGAACTTCCGTCCTCGATTTGGATACATGTTGGTTGTATAGTGTGCAGAGTCAAGTCAAGTCAATGAGTCAACACAGGTCGAGAAATGTCGGAGTACCTGACGTCGTGGGGTCCGGAGGGACAGGTAGTGGTTGAGGACCTCAAATCAGTCTGAGTGTAGGTAACTCAACCACTACGGTAGGTTGGTAGAGTAGGAGACAGCAGGGGAAGAGGAGGATGGGAGTTTAGGGAGGGTCGTAGTCTCAGAAAAGGTTACTCAGTTGAGAAGCGTACTCCACCGGTTTCATGACCTCAAAGTCGAAATTGTAGTAAGGAAGGTTTCTTTAGGGTCCCAACTAGAGGAAGTCTTACCTGACCAACCTAGAGGAACGTCAGGTTCCCTGAGAGTTCTCAGAAGAGGTTGTGGTGTCAAGTTTTCGTAGTTAAGAAACCGTAGTTAGACTTCTTAACTAGTCTAAGAACTATACAGATGATTTGTTATTTACATTTCCTTTCACACACACAAATCAACACAGGTTGAGACGTTGGAGTACCTGACATCGGGTGGACCGAGGAGACAGGTACCCTAAAGGGTCCGTTCTTATAACATCAAGTAACAATAAAGGATGAGATCCCCTAGTAGGGTTGGGTCCCTTACTTCAATGTAGAGAAACAGAGGACGTAACCGTCCGTCTAAAAATGGTGATCACGGTGGCCCCTTCGGGTAATTTGTCTTAGAGTCATTTGCAAACGAGTTAAATACTTATTTGTTTACTTAATTTCATTCTCTAAGAATATTCTTCAACTCTGAAAAAATCATCTGTAAGTCAAGGCAAGACAAGTCAGCGAGTCAGTACAGACTGAGACGTTTGGGTACTTGTTGTCGTGTGGTCCGGAGGGACAGTTAGTGGTTTAGAGTCTCAGGTGGGTTTGGTTACAGGTGACCCAGTCACTATGGTAAGTTGGTAGAATAGGACACAGTAGGGGAAGAGGAGGACGGAAGTTAGAAAGGGTCGTAGTCCCAGAAAAGTTTACTTAGTCGAAAAGGGTAGTCCACCGGTTTCATAACCTCAAAGTCGAAGTGGTAGTCAGGGAGGTTACTTGTGGGTCCTGATTATAGGAAATCCTACCTGACTAACTTAGAGGAACGTCAGGTTCCCTGAGAGTTCTCAGAAGAGGTTGTGGTGTCAAGTTTTCGTAGTTATGAAGTCGCGAGTCGAAAGAAATATCAGGTTGAGAGTATAGGTATGTACTAGTGACCTTTTTGGTATCGGAACTGTTCTACCTGGAAACAACTGTTTCACTGTAGAGACGAAAGATTATCCGACAGATCCAACCAGTATTGAAAGGAAGGTTCCTCATTGGTAGAAAATTAAAGTATCGACGTCAGTGGTAGACATCATTAAAGTCTCGGGTCTTTTTATTTCAGTCGGTGACAAAGGTGACAAAGAGGTAAACGTTACTTCATTACCCTGGTCTACGGTACTAGAAGTAAAAGACTTACAACTCGAAATTCGGTCGAAAAATTGAGAGGAGAAAGTGAAAGTAGTTCTCCCAGAAATCACGAAGAAGTGAAAGACGGTATTCCGACCACAATAGACGTATAGACTCCAAGAACTATAAATAGGGCCGTTAGAACTAAGGTCGAACACGAAGAAGGTCGGGTCGTAAAGAGTACTACAAGAGAGTCAAGTCAAGTCAAGTCAAGTCAGCGAACCAGCACAGGCTGAGAAACGCTGGGGTACTCAACGTCGTGCGGTCTGGAGGGACAGGTAGTGGTAGAGGGCCTCAAGTGAGTCTGAGTGCAGGTAGCTCAGGCACTACGGTAGGTCGGTAGAGTAGGAGACAGCAGGGGAAAAGGAGGATGGGGATTAGGGAGGGTCGTAGTCTCAGAAAAGGTTACTCAGTTGAGAAGCGTACTCCACCGGTTTCATGACCTCAAAGTCGAAATTGTAGTAAGGAAGGTTTCTATAGGGTCCCAACTAGAGGAAGTCTTGCCTGACCAACCTAGAGGAACGTCAGGTTCCCTGAGAGTTCTCAGAAGAGGTTTTAGTGTCAAGTTTTCGTAGTTAAGAAGCCGCGAGTCGGAAGAAGTGTCAGGTTGAGAGTGTAGGTATGTACTTATGACCTTTTTGGTATCGGAACTGATCTACCTGGAATCAGCCGTTTCATTACAGAGACGAAAAATTATACGATAGATCCAACCAGTATTGAAAAGAAGGTTCCTCATTCGCAGAAAATTAAAGTACCGACGTCAG